>JAIGNY010001093.1:367500-512500 GCA_020152595.1 Chiridota heheva
TGGTCGTTCGCACACCGTTTGCGTCCCTGTCCCTCTTACTGTCTTATAGCCAAAAGTGATTCAGGTTTTTCGTCTCGCAACTGAATGACTGATTTGCAATGCCGTTTCATAAAATGGATTACGAAATCTTGTAACAATTTCAGGTGCCAAATACACCTTAAATAACCCACTTAAGTTTCTTTTTGTTCCATTTCCAATCGTCTTTACCCGAAATGAGCCTACCTAGGGAACTTGGGTCTTGCAAAACTTACTTTTTTTACCTGACTTTTTTGGGTAAAATTTGGATTGGGGGTGTTACACCCACCCCCCTCCCACACACACTACGCCTGGCTACGGTTCTGGATTTTTTTTAAGGGGAAAGGGCACAAGCACTTAATGAGGGGCACTAGGGATCTTCATGTACCCCTGTGTTATATGTTTAATTTCGTTTGATTTTTCGCAAAGGGAGGGGGGTAATACCTTCGCAGTGCCCCATGCTGGCTATGGGCCTGCTACGCCCATGCCTGGGGCCCTTGCACACATGCTATGATGTGCAAGCCCAATGCCTGTGGCATCAAGAAATTGGTGCACACCTACAAATTCTCCAATCCTCTTACACCCTCTCCAATATCTCCAATTTATGTTTAAAACCATGCTCCCCACCCCCCATCCCAGAAGAAAAAAAATCCCAGTTGCAATCCCCCATCACAAAAAAAAAAAAAAATCCCGGATGCAATCAGAAAATTATATTGGTAAATCATAGTTTTTATGAAACGATCCTGGCTAGGCTCTCAGGCTTCAATTTCTCCATAAATTTCTGAGAAATCTACTCAAATGTTGGGAATTTCCGGAATATCACTTCCAATTTCCGAGAAATCTCCTCCAATATCCGAGAAATTTCCTTCCTTTTTAGGATTTTTTTTCAATTTTGGCCAAATTTCACCTCTAATTACAATAATTTGACTAAATATTTGTTGCATCTTACCACTTTTTTAAATAAATAATTTCCCATCCTTACCTCCCAAAATGGGCAGAAAGTATACAACGGGGAAGCCTGGAGAAGGTCCCCCTCCTCCCTCACTTCCAGACCCTTTGAGACTGTCTTACGTGCTTTGCGCTAACTTACAAATGCAGTAATGAGTGATGAGAAATCACAGGCTCATTGTACGCAACCATCCAACGCATTACGTGCACAAAAGACTGTGATACGCGTACGACTAGTCTACAGCATATAGAATGAGAAGACTGAAAACGAATGTAGCCAACAACGTGTATTTTATGGTCTGCAGCGCGAACAAAAGTTAGGTTATGACAAGTAGCCTACCAACAGTGACAAGTAGCCTAGCCACTGCCTGCGCCTACGTGCTATTGATGAGGCTGAAAAGTAGCAGTCTGTGTCAGTAGCGCACATCAAGTAGGACCTGGCACAGGTACTTGGTAGGCCTGAACAAATTTCATGTTAATGACACAATGAGGGTCATTGAAGGTCACAAGATTTATATTTCATTTTGATGAGGACTGTACATTTTTGGACAAGATAACCATTTCATACCCGAATCATTTCATAGTTGTTTACTAACTGACTCACTAACTCTATGCTAGGCCGTTAGCCGTAACTTGTCCTCATCTCTCTAGGGCCTAGGCTATGCCTACGTTAAGACAGTTTAACTTAACTTAGGCGCGTGCCCTATCCACTTTGTTGTTGTTCGACCTTCACAGCAGCCTATTAACTGAATTATGAATAGGCCGAAGTGATGACTGAGTGAGGCCAAGACAAAAACATATTCAAAAATGAATCAGTGGAATTCTAATTGGAATCAAGGACCAGGACCGGGCCCACCATTCGGAGGATATGGACCACGGAATGTTAATCCAAATCAAGGTTTCAGACCACCAGGTGGAAATTTTAACCAAAGATTTGGACCTCCTGGAGGGAATCCAAACTGGCAACCAAGAATGCAGGGGGCACCTGACATGAATCCAGGATTTAGGCCTAACTTCAGGCCCCCTGGCCCTATGCTAACAACGCCACTTGGTCCAAAAC
This sequence comes from Chiridota heheva, assembly GCA_020152595.1. NCBI lineage: Eukaryota > Metazoa > Echinodermata > Holothuroidea > Apodida > Chiridotidae > Chiridota > Chiridota heheva. Next base: position 369,524 of record JAIGNY010001093.1, read on the forward strand.
CTATGCAACCGAGGCCTAATGTTAGTCTGAATTCACAGTCCGCACCACCAGATCCTCAGTCGTCAAAACAACAAGCTGTTGCCATTGGGCCTCAAAAGCCGGGAGAAGCAAACTCAGCCCCCTCCAAACCACCAGACCTTCTTGGGGTTTTAACAGGTGCAGCAGAAGGTCAACCTTCCATTGGAAAGGTAGGCTAAGCCTATAAATTATAATCCTGAAAAAATATGCTGGGGTGGCCATGTGGTTTTCACTCCCCTACCCATTTTTTTCCACTTAGGCCTATGTATGTAACAACCCCTACGTGTACCCATTATTATACCAATTAATATAACATCAGTAAACCTACCAAGATATTTTCTAGTGTGCTATTTATAGCCTATAGGGCTCACCTGAAACTCAAACGATAGGGGCACTTATCATTATGTTCAATGGGAGAAAACACAGTTTTTGTGATTTTGACCAAAATTGCACATACCTCAGCTAAAAACTCCCAGAAATCTAATAATTATTCGATTTGTCATTTCAGCAAAAGAAAAAAATCTAGCACCTTGTAATGGATGAAAACGAGGTATTTTTGTTGAAAAAATTAGGCCTTCAAGGTTACTCTATGAAAGTAGTAATACACAAAAATTGTTACAGCGTTTCAATGAAGCAGATAGACTGTGAAAAGCTGGTTTTTCCCCCCTCTGAAATTTCAAACCCTTCCTCCCAAAATCAGAAATTGAATCAAATAATTAGATCAATCCAAGTTAATATTTAGATTAATCCCATCAAAATTATAAGCACGCTACAAGTTAAACCGCCTTTTACCTAAAACTTTATTTCAATTAGCCTACTGTACATTTTTCTTTCATGTAGTTGTATGGCCTTTCATTACATCTTCCTTTCATATAAAGTGTTCGAAAGCGGATTAGTGTAAGAACAGATTAGGCTTGTACCACCATTCAACCACTTTTGCTATTTTTGCTATGTGTTAACTACTGTAACAACTATCATGAGTTAACATAGCAAGATTATGGGCTAAGAAAGGTAAGTCACCCCATAAAAAGCCCAAACTAACACCACCAACACCACATAAAAAAAAAATCAAAGACGTCCAGAGTTAGTAGAGAACTTATCAATGTTGACTTTGAAATTGGAGCTAACTACCCACTCAGGCAAACCATTCCACTCATTAACAACTCTTTGCAAAAAGCTAAAACACCAAATATCTATCCGTGAAAACTTTTTGGTCAACTTCAAACTGTTACCACGTGTCACATGAGGATTAGCTGAAATATGTAAGAAATAAGAGGAAGTCAAAGCATCACTACCAGATAGGAACTTAAAAACCTGAATCATATCTCCACATACTCTTCTTACTCTAGCATGGTCAAACCAAGAATTTGCAACCTAGATTCATAAGAGAGATTCCTTACTTCAGGAATGAGTTTAGTGGCTCTTCGCTCAACTTGCTCCAAAATGAACTAATGCTTCTCATAAAAGGGACTTCTAAGCCTGAATAGCATACTCAAGGTGAGGCCTGACTAAGTGCTTATTCAAATTAAGAACAACCTCTCTACCAAGAAAACAAAAATTTCTTTTAATCAAACCATGCATCCTATTTGCCCTTGTAGCTGCTAAAGCACACTGTTTAGAAGGCTTCAGATTGCTAGTAATGACAACACCTACATGTAGATCCCTTTCGTGATCAACACAACCAAGATTTGAACCATTCATGCAGCAATCAAAAGCCAAATTGTTTTGAGCAAAATGAATAACTTTGCATTTATCAACATTGAATGACATCTGCCATGTTTGGGACCAAGAAACTAACTTATCCAGATCAGTTTGCGAAAGTGAAGAATCCCTAGCATTATCAACAATCCTGTACAGCTTAGTGTCATCAGCAAATTTACAAATCCTGGAGCCAAGGGAACATCAATATCATTAATAAAGACTAAAAAAAAAGAAGTGGACCAAATACAAAACCCTAAGGAACACCACTTGTAACCTTCTTCCATGGAGATACTTCACCATTAACCACAAGTGTTTGTGACCTGTCGACTAACCAAAAATATATCCAACTGGCACATTTTCCCTCTACACCAAGTGCTCTCGTTTTCATCATGAGCCTGCCTAATGGGACCTTATCAAATGCCTTTTGGAAATCTAAATAGATAACATCCACATTATGACCAGAATCAACTAGTTTAGTAACATCATCAAGAATTGAAGAAACTCCAATGAATTAGAAACACAAGACCTCTTAGGTAAGAGCCCATGCTGGGACAAATTCAACAAACCATTGACCAGTAAATGATCTAGTACAACCTTAACAATGGACTCCATGACCTTGCACACAACACTAGTAAGACTCACTGGCCTATAATTACAAGGCAAACTGTGGTCACCCTTTTTAAAAAAAGGAGTGACATTAGCAATTCTCCAATCACTAGGAACAACACCAACATTAAAGCACATTAAAAAGATAATACTCAGGGGAACAGAAAGAACATTGGAACATTCATGTAAGACAACAGGATGTATACCATCTTGACCGGGTGCTTTATTTGAATTCAAACCCTTCAACTTTCTTAATGGATACTGGAGAGTGCACACTAGGATAATCCACAACATCATCAGCAGAGGACTCCTTAGTAAAAACAGACACAAAGTAGTCATTCAAAACCTCAGCCATATCCTTACCACTATTGATAGTAACACCATCATTACCCTGAAGGGGACCAACAACCGCCTTGTTTTTTGCTTTGAGCGAACATAAGAATGAAACGACTTAGGGATTAATCTTAACCTCTTTGGACAAATGTTTTTCAAAAAGCACTTTAGTATCTCATATCAAACCCTTAGTGAACTTTTCATGATCCTTATACCTAGCAAGCTCCGCAGGACACCTACTGTGTTTATAACAGCGCCACAACTTCTTCTTTTTCTGAACAGCCTGCAAAACCTTCCGAGACATTTACATTGGCCGATTACACCTACAGACTTTCTTTTTATGGGACAAACCTATTTACACCCTCCAAAACTATAGTTCGGAAAAACATGCCATGCTTTAGAAGGATCTAAGTTACGGAGCAAAGAAGTTCAATCAAATGACAAATTATCCTGAAGTGCAGCAAAGTTAGCGTTCTTAAAATCTAAAACCAGTTTCTTAGCTGGAGAAGCTGAGGTCATGATCACTACACCCTACCTTACCGCTACTTGGCACATTTCTAATTAAACTTTCTTCACTATTAAAAATCAAATCAAGACAATTACTATCACACATGGGAAACAACACATGCTGGGTGAAAAAGCAGTCAAAATACAGCTTCCAGAAAATCTTTCCACATTAATATCAATCCACATATTACAGCTATTACAGCAAATCGAACTCTCCATGACCAAACAATATAATTAACAGAAGCAGAAAACCCAAAACAACAACCTAAAAGAGGAACAATAGGCCCAACAATACCTAAATAAATATTTACCTTAGCTTCAACACACAACATACTAGCCTACACTGAACACAAAAGCCCATACACTTAAATTTAAAAGATAACAAAGCCTAACACTACAATACCAAAGCCTAGCTTACAACAACTGTTAAGGCCTAGCCTAGCTTACAACAACAGCAACAAAGTGTGTAATAAAATAGAGTTAGTATACCACACAAAACCAGCAACAACAAAAAACAAAAATTTAACAATTGAGGAAACTAATGAAAACAACAAAATGAAAAATATGCTGAAAAAATTTAAAAAACAACAATATGGTCAAACTCAGCCTGAATAAAATCCAGATGAAAATATCCACAAATTGAGACAAGGATTGAAACACTTCTGTATACAGTCCAATACAAAATGTATTTATACATTTTCCAGCGATCAGAGTTTCTTTACGTATTACTTAAACCTTTTTTGGTTTATAATTTATTTCTTGTTTCCTCTTATAGATATATTATGACTAATAAGGTGTATATTATTTCAAATTTAAAGCAAGGAATTTGCTATTTTCTTGATGAAAATGTTGGAACAGTGAAATTTGATCCGGAACAGTGTTTTTCAAGAAAGCATTGTTTCGTGGAACAGTGGTGAAAAATCTAAAATTTGACCCCTGGTCCACCGTGTTTACTTGAGCTGAATTATATATCTTTTTTATATTAAGATGACTCTGTGACAGTAAATGAAAATTAACATTAAGAAAAATTATGTTATATACAATTCTTAAAATTTTTTGTTTTAATGAATGTTTTACATGCTGAATTAGCATAATTGATTAGGTGGACGAATTTAGGCAGCAGTGTTTGAAAACTGACAACAAAAGTGGACAGATTCTGACACAAAAACGTAAGAAAATCTTACAGGTATTACTCTTTAAAGTATAAATGTATTTGAAACAAAAATTTTTGTACACATCAGAGGATGGATTGATCGTTAAAAAAATAAACAAAAGTATTATCTATAACTTCCCTTTTGTAAAATAATGGCACAAAATCCTTAAGCGGGTGAAAATTACACAGCCTACCTTAGACCTACACAGGCTACAGTATTATTATCATTATACCGAATATTATAGTGCTAAAATTCATGAAAAAACATGCTCATAAGCACAGTACATGAAATATAAGATAAATTTATATAATTAGAAATTATAGTCCATAATCCATATGCTAGCTTAGATAGATATGTTTTTAATAAAGATTTAAAAGTGTTCAAATCTAAACAGTCTCAGACATCACTTGGAAGGTTGTTCCAGAGTGCTGATGCTATTGTTCTAAAAGTAGGCACTAGCTCGAGATTCCTTTAGCTTTGATGGTGTTGATCAAAATGATATCCTTTAGTGTTTTCAATTTGGGATGCAACGAAACGAGTATTTCAAGTTTCGGCTAACACTGGAACTTGCCAGAACTCAAAGCAAAGTTCTGGCTGGAACTGGAACTTTCTGCCCATTGTCATCCATGAAAACAACCTATATATGTATATTTGGACACAAATAGTTTTAGCTTTAAAAGTTTATAGACATAGACATGTACAGTACATGAAAAATTAGCTAAATTGTTTTTTAAGCCTTTTAAAAAGCATTATAGTTAACAAATTTCATCAAAATCTGTTAAACATATGTCAATACATCATGCTACGAAGTGGTGCAGCAAGTTCTGGCCAAAAGATTTTTGTTTTGTTTTGTTTATGATCCTCCTTTACGGGAATTCGGCAAGACTCCTATACGGAGCATAGATGCCAAGCTATAGCCTGCATAGCAGATGCCAGTCTCGCGCGACCGGGACGGAAGTGGATACAAACGATGTACAGTACTTCCGCTTTGATGATTGCCGTATCTGTCTGCATAGCTGTGGAAAAACTGGTTAGACCTGTCGAGGCTTGAACCAGGTACCTCCAGCTTCTCAGTCGTGCGCTCTGCCAACTGAGCTACCTGACTCCTTTTTTTTGGGCCTTTGCCATATTGCCATACCCCAATCAAAATAGACTTTTCCATCATTTTCAGTTACTGAGATTTAGGAAAGACATTTAAAGAATTACATAAAGATTTTGATCTGTTGCCCAGTCATACATGTACATTACAAATTAGAGCTGTGAACATTTAAGGATTTTAGTAAACGTGTACTCGCCAAAAAATGCGAGCGTGTATTGTTTACATGCGTTTAGTACTGATATTTTTGTAAGTACACCAAAATTGCTCCAATTTACGATGCTAAGTAAAAACAATCGTGCAACCAGTATGACAAAAGTATTGACTCCATTGCCCAAACAGACTCTGCAATTTTGCTTTCCAAATCATGAAAAGTTTATTTCTACAGTATAAATCATCATTTTTATGGAAAATTTACATGGAAATTCAGTTTAGAAAGAACAGAAAACTTTCCTTCAATGTCATTTAATCTCAACATCGCGTAACTTTTATGCTGTACTCACTAGGGCTTTCACTATGAAAATCTTGCATACTATTACCATGATACCTCGCCGTGAAACATTTTAAAACTACGCCACCACCTCAGAAGTTTTGCTCATATCAGTCCTGTGGAAAAATGGCCGCTATGTTTGCGAAGAATGCAGAATTTCAGCTCTGTTATACCCTTTTTTGTTCATTTATTTTGCAATATTTTTTCTTTCTTACAAAATTTAATTGACTTAGGTTATATTTACATTTAAATGTACTGATTGTCACAATTAAAGTATTTGACCGCATGTTTTGGGGTCAATTTAAGAGCTTGTAAAACAGGTCTTGATTATGTAACTTACAGTATGGCCTATTGTTAGTTTCACGAGTTCACTGTTTACTGCTGCAAATTCACGGTGCATTTCTCAAGTTACTCGGATTTCGGTGAAATCAAAGTGCAAAATATCCCCATTCATAGGTGATTACTGTGCATTTGTGATTCTCCCATTTAAAAAGGATTATGCTAATCGGATTTACAGTTTGTAAAAGTCATTGATTGGAATTTTTTCAGCACAAGGTGTGCATGATTTTAAATGATATTGATTTTTAGCGGCAAGATTGACTATGAAAAACGATTATTCGCAATTCGATAATTAGTAAACGTTTACTGCATTTGCGAAGGTTTAGCATGTACATGCTAAACAGTCACAGCTCTATTACAAATTTGCATAAATTAAAAACTAATCTAACATAGAGCAGCCATAACTCAAAACTGTAAGTGCTATTGTCAAACTTCCATTTCAAAAACCTGTAAGTTGAAATTGGGTTCTTGGTTTTATCCTTTCTGTAGCTGATGCACTGCAGTTTTAAACATGACAGTTAAATTTTTGAATAGGTACTTTTGTAGAGAATATATCATAACAAAAAATTTGTGAAGTTTTAGTTCCGGTGCAACATTTAAACTGAGTTCAGCCAAAACCGGAACTTGGAAAATTTTAAGTTCCAGCCTGATGTTCCAGCCAGAAGCAAGTTCTGGTGAATCCTTATTATGAATATGTCGTTGAGATTTTTTTTTTTTAAATTGACACCATCCACAGCAAAAGTTTTTTGAGCGAATACTATAACTCACTTTCTTTAAAAAAAAACATGCATTATTTTGATTTATAACAAAGATTCATCTCAGGCCATCCTTAAAAAATTGTAGCACATTAAACAAAAATAATTCAGAAATCATAAAATGGCAGTACCATTAACTTACCTTAAAAACATTTCACAGCACTCAATATTCAATCAAGTACAGTATATCACTTTGGGTAAAATATTTGAAATTTATATTTCGGAAGAATAACTTTTTAAAAGAAAAATTGTTACGGTATTCCTTAAAATAATTTTATTTTAAATAAATTTTACCTGAAAGATCCGGAGGTCACTGAGAACACTGCCCTAAGGCTTTGCCTTGGTACTACTCACACCTCCCCTCCAACTATCTTTCAGCCCCCGTTTTGTTATCTTCTCTGACTCTAAATCCGTCATCACTGGCGTCCTCAACATGCTCTGGCCCAAGCCTCTCATTCTACAAATCCTCAACAAACTCCACACTCTCTCCTCAGGAAAGAATATTATCTTCTTCTGGATTCCCAGCCATGTCGGCATCCATGGCAACGAAAGAGCTGACAGAGCCATCAACAAAGCTCTGTCAAACATTGCCTCTCCTTTTCCTATTCCACACTCAGACCTCCGTCTCTCCATCTCCAACTACATACAGAAAAAAACCTGGCAAACTCCTGGAATTACGAAACCAGTAACAAACTCCACATCATCAAACCCAACGTTGGGACCAACACCTCTCTTCACAGTCGCAGCCGCAGGGAAGACATCCTTGTCATCCGCATCCGTCTTGGCCACTCCTCTCTCACTCCCATCTCTTATCCAGCTCCCCTACCCCATTTCTGCTCCACTTTTAACACTGATCTCTCCATCAACATATCTTCGTAACCTGTCCCCTTTACCAAAACTCCAGATCTCTTCTCTCCTCACTATCCTCAATCTCGGACCTTTTCGAAAACAATTCTTCCTTAAACATCATCAACTTCTTCTGCAACAACAACCTCTTCCACCACATTTAACTCCCTTTTCCCCTCCCTTTCTACACCTAACCTTACTCACCCACTTTTTTTCTTTCTGCTTTTCCCTTATCTCCCTTACAAACCTTCCATCTCCTCACCATTCTAACTCTTACACCATAATTTATTTACACCCTCTGACTCTGACTGTCACGATGCCATTAAACATCAACAAACCAAACCAAACATTAAATCTACACTGAGATACAGTATGAACTTTTGGGCCACCATTTCTAAACAGGCACAGAGGAAATTTCCCTGAAAATTAAGAAATTTTGTCGGGTTTAGGGATGTAGCAAAGACTTAAAAAAGGAGGGTGTGGTATTTTTTAAAGTTTATAGAACTTTTTTATAGCATATTGTGGAGGAGGCAGAAATGGGAAATTGAAAAATGGTTGGGAAGAAGATGGTTTAGTGAATGGTGGAAACTTTATCAGGAGGGGAGATGTAATGTTTTATATGAATGGCATGTTATTTGTGTGGAGGTGATTTTTCATTATAGGCCAATGCACTAAGACAATGAGAAATCTCTTGCAAAAGGACAAGAAATGTTTCTGCTTCCTCAGAAATGGTTGAATCATGGCAGCATAACAGAACTGCCAAACACTGTTTAATTTTGGATTTTCTAAATAGCTGGGAAAAAACTTAATTTGACTTAAGAAAGTGTGAGAACATCAAGTTTTGAAAATTTTCTTTGCTTGTAATATGTAAAGAATTTCAATTTACTGTAAATTTAAAATATGCAGTATTTAAATACCCACTAATTGGCAAAATGCATTATGGGATGGAAGGTAAATTTTATTTGATTTATAGGTCTTTCAAATGAAGATAGTTTAGTCTGTCAACTATTTCGTAATTACCTCTGAGGTAATGTTGAGATGTAATTTCCAATGGAATTTACTGAACAATGAATTAATACTCTGAAAGGAAATCCAAACAATGAATGTCATGGGCTCTAAGAAAATCAAATCATACATTTCTGGTATCAGATTCAGGTGTGTGGTTTTGGTACTGCTTATTAAAAGAAGAAGTGATTAAAATGTGCGACATGTTAGAAAAGGGAAGGGTAGAAATGGGGGGGTGGTGATATCTTAGAGATCGGCGGTGAGGTCCGTTTAGACATGATTTCCATTGGAATGTGCTTAATGAATTAATAACTCTCATAGGAAATCCAAGCAATCAGTTTTATGGACTTTAAGAAAATTAAATCATGTGATTTCTGGTATTAAAGTAAATAGAAAAAATTATTTATTGGCATGAAATGAAATGTGAATCTTGTCTGAAAGGAACAATGAATGCTTAGCCTGAATGAAGTGAAAAACTATGATATGACCTTGGAAGAAATCAGTCGGAATATAAATAATCCTGAAATGTTTATAACTTTACATGTAGATTGCAACTGGGCAATACAGTTTGAAAGAGAGAGTTTTTTTTGGGGGAAAAAACTTGGTGGGTCTAGGATTTCTGGGGTAGATTGTATTGGGGATGGAGAATTAAATGTAACACCTACAGTGTATTGCCAAGAGGCAGAGGTACAGTATGCACTCTTCAGAGTGGTGAAAATCTAGTAAGAATCGACTTGCACAGAGAGTGTTGCAATGTCACATGTATTACACCAAATGGGAGAAGCAAGCAGAGTTAGGCGATAAAGTCTGGCTGTCTAGGTTGGCAAAATTGTGAGCTAGCATGAAGAGATTCCCAGTTTGATGTTCATTGCAGTGAATGTTGTGAGTACTGTACAAGAAAAACAACTCTTTAGTTCAGAATGTTTTGAGGAAACAACTGTACCAAATGACATTTTGTGAGGAAATGAAAAATATGTTGCAAATATTTTTCAACCTGTTTCATTTCATAGGTTGAGCATTATTGATGCTCTGGTTAAACCTGTGGTAGCAAGATGCTCCATGTACTGTGTGACAACTTGCTTATAGTACGGTAGATGTGTCGTACAGTTAAAAGGTCAAGAAGTTATGATTCTTCCAGTGGTCATGGTTGTTGCAAGGGTCGAATTTCCCACTCTTCTGCTGTTCCAAGAACAGCTTTTTATGCATGAACAGTGAATCTTCAAACATTAGGTGAAACAGTTTCATTTTCACAAGCATGCAGCATCATGAGCATTAAGTTGATTTCTACTTATAAAAAGCTTTTTTTAATTCCATTAATCTTGAATAAACATTTGATAAACATTGGCACATTTGACTCTGACTGTGGCAGTGCCTTTAAATATCAACAAACCTTGAATAAACATAGGCATGACTGCTTGCACATGTACAACTATATGCAACTGGAAGCTACAACATGTAAATATTAATAACCAACATACATATTTACACATATTAACCAATAAGGTTGTACAATAAGCCATTTTGAAGAAAGGAATTTGTCCTGATATCCGCAAAAAAAAAGTTGGAATAGTGAAATCTGATCTGGAAGAGCATTATTTGAGAAAGTACTGTTCTTAGAAACTGGGGAAAAATTTAAATTGCGACCCGTGATGTTGTCTGTACTTAAAGATCTGCAGTACCCTCTTCTTGTGCATTCTGGTGAAACAGCCTGCAAAATTGAAGTATAAACATCAAATAAAGAAAGATGAGTAAATTCTATTCCTCTCTTAGTCTTCATTGTCAGTGGTTTTCATCAAGTTTGAGAAGTTGCTTTCTTTGAAACTTCTCTCTAAATCACATTTTCTCACCTGAAAACACTCCAGATCTCTCTCCTCTCCTCAATCTCAGACCTATTCAAAAACAATTTTCCTCAAACATCATCAACTTCCTCCGCAACAACAACCTCTTCCACCTTATATAATCTACTCCCCTTCTACACCTAACCTTACACACCCTTTTTCACCTAAATTTTTCTCCCTTATTCAGCTTTTCCTAATTATCTCCTTTACGAGCCTTCAATCTCCTCACTATCCTTACTCTTACACCATTATTTATTAACACCCTCTTGGCACATTTGACTCTGACTGTCGCGGTGCGGTTAACATCAACAAACCAAACCAAACCTGAAAACAAAAGGATTGGACAAGGTGTTGAATATTTTTGTAACTGCTTCTATTTCCTTGATTCTTTCATGTATGATACATGAATCTCTTTTTCGTTTGGGAAATAGTATAAAATGATGCGTTTTTACTTTCAGACATTTCCTGACAAGTCCACAGATAGGAATAAGGTAAGAATGTTTCAACCCTTAATAAGAAATAAATAAAAAACATCTTGTGTTCTTCACAACTTTTCCAACTACTTAAAATGGCCATGATTATGCATGTAATCTGTTGAGCTGATATTCATGGCTTCTGTATTGAGCATAGTCATTTGGGGAATTTGCGCTATTTGGGGTTTTTTTTTTAAGAAAAAGAAAACTTGATATAAAATATTTGCTAAGTCTAAATTCTAAAAATTGGAGTAAAGAGTGTCGCGTGTGGCTGCATCCCAGATTCACCGATTGATATTGTCCAATATATATCATTTTAATGATATTTTTATCTTCTGTTTTGGTGCGGATTGTTTCTTATCCTTAGCGAACTTGTGTATCATTCCACTTTTGATTTTCACTGTTTGTTTCAACTGACATTTCTCTGACATTTCACTCAACTTTTGTGTTTTGTGGAACTGTTCAGATATTGCTTGCTTTCTTACACTTCTGTGCTGGTTTGTTGCCTGCCTTGCGTCTTTTGCAAAGTTGTACTCATACAAGATGTGTCGCTATAGTAACAGTCCTGCTACTTTGCACTTCACTGTTGTTGAGATTAATCTAGAACACAATTGTTCTTCTCTGGTTCATCGACTTAAGTCAGCTGTTTATGATTGTCTTAAGGAAGTGGGTATTTTAATAAAATATATCCCTATAAGAAGAGGCAGACAAGGTGGACAAGGAATAAAAATACAATAGGGTTGGTGCTCTGGAGTAAAAGCCTTAAATTTGATTGAAATTTGTACTAATGTTAAACCTGTGACAATCTTTCACTATAATTTCACAGTAAGTTGTGTATACCCCAGATCTATCAGAAATAAGATCATGTGATTGATCATAACATGATATTTGTGCTATCACTGAGACTTGGCTCAAAACTGACGATGATTTTTTACATAATGCTTTTGGATATGAATGGTTATGTGTTTAAGGATGTGTGCGGAACCAATAGGATTGGAGAGAGTATATGACTCTTCTTGTCAAAAGTGCCTTCAACCTCATTCAATACAAAAGCAGAGAGTTCACTTCATTTGAATTTTCTGAATGGCAGATTGCATATAACAATTCAGTTACTTGTTAGAAAATTTAGATCTAGCTCAGATCACCTAATCATATTAGGATATTTCAATATTCACGTGGATGACACGAATACAAAACAATCTTTTAGATCTGCTTGGTGCATTTGACCTGAAAAACAAAGTGTGGTTTCCAACCTATATTTCACATTCACTCGGCCTCTTTAAACCAGATTCCATGGCAACCTCAATGTTATCACAGTCCATCCTGATCATTTAATTTCTGACTATTGTTTTCTACAGCAATCCTTAGAACACTTCCGGTTAGTTATGAACGAAAATTGATCAAGTTTGGGTGCATAAACAAGACCTTTACAACACTGCGCTATACAATAATGAACTGCCAGATTTACAATCGACTCTTGATTGTTACAACAGTTTACTAAAAACACTCTTAAACAAACATGCACCTGAAAAAACTAAACTAATCACAGTCAAGCTGTTCATACTATGGTTTTGGTCATATCTGCAAAGCTTGTGACACAGCTAAAAAGGTCTACATGTACTATACAACTAGAATACTGGATTGCAGTGGAGACCAAAAGAAACTGTATGGCTTGATCAAAAATCTGACAGGAAATAGTGAGATCAATCCTTCACCTCCCTCTAATGACAACACAACTCTTGCTGATGGTTTGGTAATTACTTTTAAAAGAATGTTGATTAAATTACATCTGGCTAAGGAGTGCCCTGGGTTCAAGCCTGGGTTGGGTAGACACGCCAGTGTACCACAACTGGTTATCAAAGGCCGTGGACATTGACTTGGTTGTCAATGTTATGTCTGTCCGTACGTCGTACCTGTGTTCTCGTCCGGGTTGTATTAAGCGTTTTGTGATAGCATTTGTACTATCATAACCGAATACGCAGGCGACGACCCCGTCATTGTAATTGTGTGTTCAACTCTCTCTCTCTTACATCTGGTATTAGCACCACCTGTACAAGGTATTACATCATCAGGTCTTGTTGAAACCATTTCATCTTGTGACTTGACAGAATTCTCCCAGTTTACCAAGTTATCTTCTGTGGATGTGTTGAAGTTGATTAAGAGGCTTACCAATTAGCATTGCATTCTTGATCCTATTCCATCAATAATTGCTAAGGAGTGCATTGATATATTTTACTACCTGTAAGTACAAATATCATAAACATGTCAATGGAGCAGGGCATATTTCCAGAGTGCTGGAGGTTTGTGTTGTTAAACCCATTTGAAAGAAACAAGGTGTATAGTTGGAATTTAAGAATTACCGACCTGTGATCAATTTGCCGTATCTGTCAAAAATGGTGGAAGCTGCTGTTATTGGTCAATTTTAGTGCCACTTGTCCATCTTGTGCCAGTTCACAACTCTGCATAACGAAAAATCACAGTACTGAAACTACATTGCTGACAGTTCATTCTGACATTATGGATGCTGGCAAAGCAACTCTACTCATCTTGCGTGACCTATGAGCTGCATTTGATACCGTTGACTATCATACTCTGTTTGACTCTTTAAAAATCATATAAATACAATATAAAAGGACTGGTATATGTATTTCAATGGTTTTGAAGTTACTGTACTTGTGTGACATGTGTCAAAATATCTTATTTGATGGGAATTTTTCTATAGACTTCTTTCTACAGCATGGTGTACCTCAGGGCAGCTGTACTGGCCCTCTACTGTTTGTCACATATATTTCTCAATTGTATAATGTCATTCAAAACCACCTCTGTATTACACTGTGAGGGTTATGCCGATGATAATCAATTCTACCTTGCATTTAAGACTTATGATAACACATCCAAAGATCAAGCAATATCTGCTATGGATAAATGCATTGCAGATGGCCGTCGTTGGTTTTGGATTCATAATCTTGGCTAATTAAATAGACTCAAAAACTGAAATAATTATCATTGGCTTTAAGCCGCAATTTTCGAAACTGCCTGAAATCTCTACAAGGGGGGACTGCAAGATATGCAATGTTGACAAGGTGCGTAATTTGGGTGTCATTTGACAAAAAATCTCTCGCTTGAATCACATGTTGCGAATGTCTGGTCTGTAAGAAAGCTTCCTTCAGTATTCATAAGCTATGGCGTATACGAAAATATGTGGATGATTCTTCCTGTTAATCATTTGTCCATGCATTCGTAACCTCACATATTGATTATCGTCATTTTATTCTTAATAACTTATTTGCTTATCTCATAGACAAATTGCAATAAATCCAAAATGCGGCCGCCAGACTAGTGACTTGCAATTCTAAATATGACCATATAAAACCAGTCTTACACAGATTATACTGGCTTCGGGTTAACACCAGAATACATTTTAAGATTTTATTGTTGACTTTTAGATGCATCAATAATCTAGGCCCATGGTACCTTTATGATCTAATATCTATTTACACTCCCACTAGAGCCTTACACACTTCATCTTGCATGTTTTTAATGTACCCGAGATAAGAATTTCGAAATTTGGACCATGGTCTTTCAATCATGCTGCCCCGTCTTTGTGGATTGCACTTCCTGCTGATGTGAGATGTATTGATACTTGTAGCCTTTTTAAATCTAAACTTAAAACCTTTTTATTCCGTTAGGCTTATTTTGAATTATTTTTTCTTTTGTTTGGGGTTATGCTTATGCTTTTTTAGCTTTTAATTTTTGACCAACTGTTTATCAATTTTGTTTAAACCTGTATAAATCCTATTCAGGGAGCACAGACAAAATGAAGCACCTCTGTTTGATCTTTTCATGACAGAACTATGAAGAGAATCGACTGCAGACCTTGCAGGTGCAGGCCGCGCAGTGGCAGCAACAGAAGCAATGGCAGAATTACCAGCAAACCATGCAGCAGCAGCAGCAATGGAAGGAGTACTATCAGCAGCTCACGGTGTACCAACAGCAACAACAGCAGCAAATGAAACAGCAGTATGACCAGCAGTTTGGCAACGCTACATTGGTAAGCAAATCACAACGGCAGAAATTTGTTCATCATTCTTGCTTGTCAGCCAACCAACTTTTCTGAGTTTGGTTTATTGGTAATTGCAATGTTGTCAGAGGAAAGAATGAAAAAGTTTATTTCAGAGATTGCATAAATACACAAATGAATTTTTTGGTTCCGATGCTAATAGCATAAGGAATCTATGCAGTCATGTGTATGTATGTATGTGTGTCTGTGATAGCACGCTCGTAAGCATGATATCGCAAGAATGATACACTGGATTCATGTCATTTGTGGTATACAGATAGCCCATGATCCGTAGATGTGCCCTATTGTTTTTGGTGGTAATGTCATGCATATTAATGAGTAGGCAGGGCTTAATGTAAATATCTTGAAATGCTCTTATTTTTACAACTGTATATCTGCTTTGTTTCATATTGGGTGTACTTATGTTGTTAGTTAGTGTGTACATGTTCATGCTGCAAAAATGTTGAATTTTTGGTTACTTGCGTTAGCAAAGGAACCTATGTATTCAACTTGGCGTGTGTGTCTGTGACACTTGCTTAGGTACGCTCTAACTCAAGATAGGAAAATCGGTATGGAGTCACATTTGGTAGGTAGGTCCGCCATATTGTGAAGATGTGCCCTAATGTTTTTGGTGCCCGTAGGGGTCACCTGGGGTCAGATATCGGCCAAAAATGGAAAAACTTTTAGTGACAATAACTCGTAGTGCCAAGATTCTGTACATTTGATATTTTAGGACAAGTTGTGTATGGAGGAGGGGAATATTCCATACAAAACGGCCATGTGATTAAAGGTCAAGGTCAGGGTCAGAAACATTTTTGTTGTCAAAGTGCATGGAAAAACTTTTAGTGACAATAACTTTTAGTGCCAAGATTCTGTACATTTGATATTTTGGGACAAGTTGTGTATGGAGTAGGGGAATATTTTCATACAAAACGGCCATGTGATTGAAGGTCAAGGTCAGGGTCAAAAACAATTTTTTGTCAAAGTGCATAATATTGAATTTGGACTTGGACATTAAACTATGGACATTGGACTCGAATTTGACAATGATAATAACTCTTAGTGCCAAGATTCTGTACATTTGATATTTGAGACAAGTTGTGTATAGAGTAGGGGAATATTTTTTAACAAAACGGTCATGTGATTGAAGGTCAAGGTCAGGGTCAAAAACAATAATAAAATAATGAAAATAAGCTTGACGCCAAATAGTTATTGATTTGAAGAACAAATGATATAATTTATTTTTATGATTTACTTGAATTAAGTTTACTTGTTTTCTATTAAACACAGTTTTTGATAAGAATACATGGAATGGTAAAAATAGAAGTCCAGAGTCCATGCCATGATACCCTAAGAGCTGTTGAAAGACTAGTGTGGTTTCACATCAGCAAGGCCAGGAACTATCATTCTATTTTGCTATTACATAATACACTTTTAAAACATTGACCTCGCTCTGTCTCATTGTGGAAGTTACATTTAAAGTGTTATGGATATCTTTTGTGAGGTGGTTTGAATGATGCATTCCAGTGGGTTGTATTATTGGTTTATATATATTCTTAAGAATAGAATTTCTGTCTAGCGGACCCCATCAGTGTGATATAGTAAAAATACAAATTCCTGAAGTGTGATTAAATCTTGAATGCCACTGACATACTACTGTACAATCCAGGGTTCAATACTAATTCACAAAGTATAAAGACCAATGAGCCTAAAAGCTATTTCAGTTTTGATGGCTGCTTATCATCTTTTATGTAAAAAAACAGACACCTGAGAAATATATAATTCACCCCACCTGTTGCATTAAAAAACAAGTCATAAAGATGTCAACAGAAAGTCATTGGTCCATGTTGCTGACCTGTTTTGTTTTCTTTGCCACCTGTATTTGTTTAGCTTAGAAAGGGAATTTACTGTGTGTTGTCTACCTCCATGTGTCTACAGACATTTTCTCCATGCAATAAAATGTAGAAGGTCACTTATGAGGCAAATACTAACCATGGAGATACACTATTTAATTAACCAAAGATATGTGTAATGAACACATCCCCGAATCAACCAATTACACTGCACCTTGTTTAAAACCAAGACTGTTAGAACACCAATCACATTATCCACAAGTTTTATTCTTTTGCATATTAAAAATTGGCCTGTGGTGGTTAAGTGTAGAGTATACAAATTTTGCTCATTTGCATATTAACAATTGGCCAATCATAGAATTAGGGTTGGTTAACTGAAGAGGATGTCAGTTGGGAGTGGGAGTTGCACCAGTGTAATTGTCTTGCCATTCCGCTTCATATTGACTTTGACCTCTGGTGACCTCTAATGTTAACATTTTTTTGGGGGTATTTCGATAATTTTGACCCCATTTTCGGATTTCAAAAGTACCTTCCGATCAAAAAAGGCAATTGGTTGATTCCTGTACGACCTTTATGTGCGGAGTTATCGGAGGTCAAAATTTCTTAAGTCTAGTTAGGATGGTTGTACGGACTTGCCTTTTTGTTTTTGGAATCAGAGTGTCAAGTTACATTTGACTCGAGGTCAAAAATTCAATAGTCAAATCTGTAAAATTATGCTTATTTTGGGAGAAAAATGGCTACAATAACAAGTTAATAATTTTTTGGTATGTGATAGACCTTGATGAGCTGCAAAGAATGAGCCATTTCCCCACTTAAATAGCATGCCTTGTTCTGGAGTTACGGATGACCTCCATCTGCCCCAAAATTTCATTCTGTAGCAAGGAACCATAGTGCCCTTGGGCTCTTGTATAAATATACAAAGTGGGCAGGGCTTAACATGATTTTGTTGAAAAGAGCTTGTAAGCATGGTATCTCAAGAATGGTAAAGTGAATTCATGTCAAATTTGGTACACAGATAGCCCATGGTCTGTCTGTAGATGTGCCCTATTGTTTTTGGTGGTGATGTCATGCATATTAATGAGTAAGCAGGGCTTAAATGTAAATATCTTGAAATGCTCTTATTTTTACAACTGTATATCTGCTTTGTTTCATATTGGGTGTACTTATGTTGTTAGTTAGTGTGTACATGTTCATGGTGCAAAAATGTTGAATTTTATTAATATACATAGTAGGCGGGGCTTAATATGGTTTTGCTAAAAACATGTAAACATGGTATTTCAAAAAGGACAAACTGGATTCACGTCTAGTGTGGTACACAGATAACCCATGGTCTGTAGAAGTGCCCTATTGGTGATGTCATGCATGTTAATTAGGCCGCGGCGGGGGGCTGAATATGAAAATCTTGAAATGTTCATATTTTAACAATCACATCTCTGTTTTGTTTCATATTTTGTATAATTATGATTTTAGCTAGTTTGTAGTATGTGTTCATTTTATAAAAACATTGAATTTCATTAATATGCATATTGCACTGGGCTTAATATGATTTTGCTGAAAGAGCTTGTAAACATGATATCTCAAATATTTCATGATATGCAATGACATAACAGTTAATACAAAATCAATCAGCATGAAAAAAAAGCATCGGAATCACAAAACCTGTTGGTTCTGGTGCATTATTATGGTTTAATCTGCAATGAAAGAGGACTGACTGTCGCGGTGCTGTTAAACATCAATAAACCAAACCATGAAATAGGAAAAGTTTTGCTTTGACTGTTTTTAACAATATTTTATTTTTCTCTTTAAATGAGACTTGATATACAGTATGATAGAGAATTAAGAAATAAACCCAACTACCAAAAACCCCATCATAAAATCTCCTTCCATTTACAGCATTAGGATGCTTGGTTTGATTAGAAGAAATTTTTGTTTTCTTGGTAGAGAGGTTGTTCTTAATTTGTATAAGCAGTTAGTCAGGTCTCATCTTGAGTATTCTATTCAGGCTTGGAGTCCCTTTTATCAGAAGGATAAATTAATTTTGGAGCAGGTTTAGCGAAGAGTCACTAGACTTATTCCCGAAGTAAGGAATCGCTCTTATGAATCTAGGTTGCGAATTCTTGGTTTGACCACGCTTGAGTTGAGAAGAGTACGTGGCAATATGATTCAGGTTTTTGAATTCCTAAGTGGTAGTGATGCTTTGACTTCCTATTATTTCTGGCATGTTTCAGCTAATCCTCATGTGACTAGTGGTAGAAGTTTGAAGTTGACCAAAAAGTTCTCACGGATAGATATTTGGCATTTTAGCTTTTTGCAAAGAGTTGTTAATGAGTGGAATGGTTTGCGTGAGTGGGTAGTCAGCTTCAATTCTGTTCACAATTTTTAAAGTCAACATTGATAAGTTGATTAGTCCTTGATTTTTAATTTTTTTTGGGTGGTGGTGGTGTTAGTTTGGGCTTTTCATGGGGTGACTAACCCTTCTTAGCCTGTCATCTTGTTATGTTATGTTATTCTCTAGTTATCCAAGTTTGAAGTTGTAACATGGATGCTGCCATTTTGTGTTGAAATCATACCAATTATGACAAACTTTGCAATAAATTTTTTCTTTAAAGTTCGTTTAAAAATTTGCTTCAAAATTTTCTTTTCAAAATGCTTTTACACAAAGTTCTAAGGGCTTGAATCTTTAATATCATATACAAATAAAACATCATTGACCCATGCTAAAGAACAATTACTTCTCAGAAATTAGAAAATTTGAAATAGATTTTAAAGAAATACATTAATATTCTACTCTGTACTTGGATTTATGACATCATTTATAGAGGGTGTAGGAACAAATTGACTACTCCCATGTAAGCTTTATTGACAGATTTAATGTTTTGATAAATTAAGAAATATATGCTTAATTGTTTTGTTAAATTTCTTCAGATGACTCTATTATTATTAATTATTGTTATTATTATTATTATTATTATTATTATTATTATTATTATTATTATTATTATTATTATTATTATTATTATTATTATTATTATCATCGTCATCGTCATCATCACCACCACCACCATCATCATCATCATCATCATAATCATCTTCACCATCATCACCATCATCACATATGAAGAAAAGCCAGACTTTGTCTCTTTTTTTGAATAATTTTCTCTTAATGCTCAGAATATTAAGAAAGAAATAAGGTCTATTATTAACGACTAAAATATATGTTACATTAGGTAAGTTTGTTAATTGCAATTACTGTAATGTATGTTATCACTGAGTGGATGCTCTATGTTACAGGAGGAACTACAAGAGAAGCGGGACACTTGCAAAAAACAACTGACTGACTGGAAATCCCAATATGAAAAGTGGAAAGAAGATCACAAGGCCCACCCTAACCAGGAGCAGTTTGTTCAGTATCAGCAGCAGTGGGAGGGATGGCAAGTCCAGATGAGCACCATGTTAGGAGAATTAGATCATCGTATCCGGAAGAAAGTCACTGAGGAGGAGCAGAAGAAAAATGTAAGTTAATTGCAATTGTACACAGGTTGATAGATCTTTTTGTAGCAATTTCAATTAAGGAATCAAGTAGATGGTGCCGAGGTCTCTACTGCTCATTCAAAACCGGCTATGACGTCACAGGGGAGGCTGAGAGGCCCGAGGCGCAGCCGAGGCCTCTGCCCCTGTGACGTCATAGCCGGTTTTGAATGAGCAGTAGAGACCAAGGCACCTTCTACTTGATTCCGATTCATAAATTCTGACATAAAATTTAAAAAAAGAGAAAAATGCAAACAAATTTGAATCATGTTGATAACAAGTTTATTCTCCTAACACATTGAAATAGATTCACTTAACAACAAGATGATAACACGAATATACGTATGCGTGCAGTCGCGAGCAGCAAAAAAATAGGCTACTATTTTGTTTTGGCGTTGAAATATCCAATTTTCATTATAAACTAATAACTACAGGGATAATGTATAAAACAAAAGTGTAAGATTGAGGTGTATGATCTGAAAGACACATTGAAAAGCAACAAGTGGAGATTCATTGTTGATCAACAATTTTAATTCTCCCAACTTGTTTATAGAAATTCATGTGGAAGCTCAAGCCATGTCTCGATACTTCATTCGAACATGGGTAATTAACCAATCAGATGCAAGGATTTCCTTAAAGTATTTATGAATATTGGTTGAAAGAGTATTAGAATTCTGAGCAAATAAGTTTTATAATTTTTGAAAAAGTTGTTTTAATTCATGCAAATTTTGGGAACAGCTCAAAATCTTAATGTAGTTCTTTGAATATCCTTGCCAGACCTTAGTCATTGTAAATGATGGGAAATATTATTTCTGCTATAATGTTTTTGTAGACATCAGGGGCAAGGCATGTAGTATTTTTTTTTTTGAGGGGGGGGGGGAACTACCAGGTTTGTACTTTGTCTAACAACTTTACCCACCCTCCACCAAAAAGTGCTACATTTTTTGTCAAAATTTAATAGTCTTAGGATTGGGCAAAACTTTGAGCTGTACTACAGGGCGACATTGGTCTTTTCTTTTGCTTCTTTGTTAAATATCTACCATAACTCTTTAAAGTAGTGCAGCAAATTCTGATAAAGAGTTGTTAAATATTTTTTTGAATTTTGTTGATTGAAGGGGCAAATAACACTAATGAAAATTATTTGGGGAACTTGCCTCCCCACCCTTGCTCACTTTACGCCCTCACCCTTGCCCACCTTACGCCATCCGCCACTGCAATGGCAAAGACTCAACAACTCTTTATCAGAATTTGCTACACCACTTTAAAGAGTTATGGTAGATAGTTAACAAAGAAGGATTTGCAAAAGAAAAGACCAAGGTTGCCCTGTAGTACAGCTCAAAGTTTTGCCAATTGATGTCTGAGATGCTGTAAAATAGTCAATTGTTTGATTGATTTGTTGCTATTATGATGAGTTTTTGATATATTTTGAAGCAATTTCATTACTGTTGCCTCCACACTTTCATATAGCATCAAGTCAAAGCATCACACTAGTCATATATTCTCTCAAATCTGTTTCAGCAAATTTGCACTTTTTGTCCAGCAATTTCATATCCCAGAAGTTTTAAATGGGAAGTATTTGAGGTAGACATAATGGAATACTTCATTAGCTTAATTTTAAAGCAAACAATTTGAGGGTTTATGCAAAGAAGTGAACTTGCACTCAAGTTTAAGTATGTGTTAACACTCAGAATGTTAATCAGACATAATTTGTAAGAGGAGTGAAAACACAAAATTAAAATATTGTTTTTTCAGAATTTAATGCTCTTTTAAATCGGCAATCAAAAAAAGAACAGTTTCTAGATGCATGTCAGAAGTCAATCAGATGGTGGTTTTTAATGGTTTCTGTAGTATACTATAGATATACCCTCTTCAATTATTAGGGTGCTTATCAAGGCATTTTACTACATGTTTACATATGAATTTTGCCTAGTGTACTTATCAGGTAGTGGATGTCCATTAAGAAAAAGGATGTTTGTATATGAGGAAGCAACACTACCGGTAATGAGGAAGCAACACTACCGGTAATGAGGAAGCAACACTACCGGTAATGAGGAAGCAACACTACCGGTAATGAGGAAGCAACACTACCGGTAATGAGAAAGCAACACTACTGGTAATGAGGAAGCAACACTACCGGTAATGAGGAAGCAACACTACCGGTAATGAGGGAGCAACACTACCGGTAATGAGGATGAACACTACCGGTAATGAGGAAGCAACACTACCGGTAATGAGGAAGCAAGAGTACCGGTAATGAGGAAGCAACAGTACCGGTAATGAGGAAGCAACACTACTGGTATTGAGGAAGCAACACTACCGGTAATGAGGAAGCAACACTACTGGTAGTACAACAACGCGACTACCACACAACCCTAATTTACTCATAAAGTGAATCATTTTGCAAATACATGTCAGAAACAATGCTTTAGCAACTGTTTAGTGCATACATATACATAAATGTTGCTTCTCAACCAGTACATGAATTGACAAGAGATTTCTCGGATTGGGGCCACTTACCCCCTGTCACTTATATGTACTTATAGACCCTCGATCAAATCCTGAGACATGCAAACAACAAATTTTGATTTCTTCATTTTATATATAAAAAACACACCTGCACCCACATGCACAAACAAATTGAAAAAAATCCCACACTCAAAAGTATCTTGTGGGAGCTTAATCTACACAAACACCATCAGACTTTTGCCACATTTTACATAACAATATATCACAAATACAACAAAGTTAACATTCTAGGTCAGCTAACGACTCTAGCAAAACATGAAATCTAACTTACAGGTCCAGGATCACTTCATTCGCTCTATTTGATCCTTAAGCTAATGCCACACACAGTTTTTGCTATTGGAGTTTAAAAAAAAATATAGGCTAAATTTGTCTTTTGCTCTATTTCAGAATGCTAAGGAGGAGGAGGAGCTCAAGAAGAAGAGGGAAGAAGAAAGGGAAAGGTTGGAGGAAGAAGAGAATAAAAGGAGGGGAACATTCGTTGGTAATCCCCCATCATTGTTTGACAAGCCTCCATCATTGTTTGGCAAGCCTCCATCATTGTTTGACAAGCCTCCATCATCATTTAACAAGCCCCTATCATTGTTTGATGAGCTCCCACCTGGAATTGACAAGTTTCCCGGTGGTACAAGCGGTGATCCAATTTTTAGATCCCAAAGGCAAGGTGGAAATGGACCAGAAGGATTTGATCCACAAGGAACTGACAAAGCAAGTTCAGGAATTAAACCACTGCTTCCAGAGGGTTTTGATGGCTTGAGGCAAGGAGAAAATGCTGGTCTTGGACCAAATGGACTTGATGGTGGTGGAGTTAGACAGGGATTTGATGGCCCTCAACCAAGAAGTTTTGATGCTCCAGGAGCAATGGGGTTTGGATCAAGGGGACCCGATGGGTCAGGTCCTAGGCCATTTGATGGACCTGGGTCGAGGGGATTTGGTGGACCAGGCCCAAGAGGATTTGATGGACCAGGTCCAAGAGGTTTTGATGGACCTGGGCCACAGGGATTTGATGGACCTGGGCCAAGGGGATTTGATGGACCTGGCCCAAGGGGACCTGGTCCAGGGGGACCTGGTCCAGGGGGACCTGGTCCAGGGGGACCTGGTCCAGGGGGACCTGGTCCAGGGGGACCTGGTCCAGGGGGATTTGATGGACCTGGTCCAAGAAATTTTGATGATCCAGGTCCAAGAGGATTTAACGGACCAGGGCCGAGAGGATTTGATGGACCTGGCCCAGGGAGACCTGATCCAAGAGGTTTTACTGGTCCAGGACCAAGGGGATTTGATGGACCAGGCCCAAGAGGATTTGGTGGACCAGGCCCAAGAGGATTTGATGGACCAGGCCCAAGAGGATTTGATGGACCAGGTCCCAGAGGATTTGATGGACCACGCCCAGGAGGATTTGATGGGCCAGGTCCTAGGTCATTTGATGGACCTGGGTCGAGGGGATTTGGTGGACCAGGTCCAAGAGGATTTGATGGACCAGCCCGAGGAGGTTTTGATGGACCAGGCCAAGGAGGATTTGATGGACCAGGCCCAAGAGGGTTTGATGGACCACCCCCAAGAAGTTTTGATGGCCCAGGCCCAGGAGGATTTGATGGACCACACCCAAGAGGTTTTGATGGACCAGACCCAAGAG
The DNA here is from genome assembly GCA_020152595.1 of Chiridota heheva. Lineage (NCBI taxonomy): Eukaryota > Metazoa > Echinodermata > Holothuroidea > Apodida > Chiridotidae > Chiridota > Chiridota heheva. The sequence continues at coordinate 394,282 of JAIGNY010001093.1, forward strand.
GATTTGGTGGACCAGGTCCAAGAGGATTTGATGGACCAGGTCCAAGGGGTTTTGGTGGTCCTGGCCCAGGAGGGTTTGATGGTCCAGGTCCTAGAAATTTTGGTGGTTTCAATGAAGGACCAACTGTGGACAGAATGCAGAGAGAGAGGCCAAACTTACTTGGTAATTTAATGGGAAGCAGCGTTGGAGTTTCAATGCTGGGAGGCACTTCGGGTGGCCAAGGGAGCTCAGTTGTAAGTGTCCCAGGAATGAAAAGAATGATAGATCCAAAGCTTGCGGAAGAACTCAGATTTATAAAAGAACAACAAAAGAGATTGGAGCAATTGAAGAAATTTGAAAAGATGAGAAAACCTGGGGAAAATAAACCAGTAGCAAAACCATCAATCAAAGAAGACATTGATATGAGGATAAAGCAAATGGAATCTTCAAAATCTGCCACACATTCTGTAGATAAGACTAGTCCATCATCTGCAGTCGTAGATGTCAAACCTCAGTCAACATTAGGAATTTCACAAAAGTTACCGTCTGTAAAGCCTGCAGAGAATAAAAAAGAAGTCACAAAGGCAAAGAAGGATGAAGTGAATGCATCTGCTGAGAAGAACAAAGGTACCACTTCTACTCTTCAAAAAAATAATGCAAGTACCATTTCCACTTCAGTCCCACAAAAGGAAACGAATGATGATATTATTGTGATTCCGTCAGACCCCCAGTCCACAAGCACAACTAAAATAAAATCCTCCGCCCCTTTAAAGACTATACGGTCGATTACACAAAAGGATCTAGCAGAGAGGCCTATAATACTTGGAAACTTCTTGAAGAAGTCAGAAGATAAAAAATCTCAAGAATCCAAACTTCCAGCATCAAGTGTACAAAAGAAAGATGTGCGAGATGAGAAGAAATACAGTGGAAACAAAGATTTAGATAGCCGTAATGATAGTCAGGTAATTTTCACAACTTTTTTTTTTCTCTGGTAGACTAATATCTCTAGTACTATTTACATGAAATGCAAATTTACTTATTTATTTCTGCCAATGATGATAGCTTATGTAGCTATTGAGTATGATTATTTATCATTATTTAAAGGTATCATTTCCCCAAGTATCATGTTTAGAGGGATGGTCCGCAAACTATGTGTCGCGACCCAAAAGTGGGTTGCGAAAAAAATGCAGTTGGGTTGTCGAACTTTGTCAGAAGCACTAAATTAATCGGTACATTTGTTATCATTCCGTCAGGAACAAAGATTGAATCTTAATTGATCGAATATTGCTAGATAAACAACGACAAAGTTATTAATTTCAAACAAAGACTTATCTATGTGCTGCTGATGTCGGCGAGAGTACTCATCAATGGGTAGCGCGCGAAGAGATTAATAATGTTCTCGGGTATCGCCGTAGACCGAAAAGATAACATCTGTTTAAACACCAAGTGGGTTACGATCTTAATGCCATTCAGAGTATGATAAAAATGAGGCGTGGATTCGGTATTAAAGTGATATTATTTTTGAAGAAAAAAACAAAACAACGTTGAATCTTGAGTGTTGTTCAGGGCATCACGCTGATTGGTTGATTAAATTTGCCGTGAGAGGAGCGTGGGCAGAGTTATCACCTAAAGTCACCGCTTGTTACACCAACAGTGATAACCATTTACTTTCAACATGGACAACACTTGTGTCCGCGGGCTAACTAAATGTGATCAATTGACACAAAATATCATCAAAAACATGGTATTTGTCAGGTGGTATTATCAGGTGGTATTATTAGGTGGTATTATCAGGTTAATGCAGTTACTTTACAATATATATAATTTTTTTAATGGCTGAAATAAATAGCCTAAATGTACTACTTATGTTAAGATTAGCCTATTTTTATGACATCACCTTTGCAGCAGGGGGTTCGATCGGCTGGCGATCGATGAGTGTGTCGCGGTCGAGTGCTTGAAATTTTCATTGGGTCCCTGGCCTAAAAGTTTGCGGACTGCTGGTTTAGATTAAAGGGCTTAATCACAATCAAGCAGAATGTCAAATGAATATCTTTGCTGAAAAAAACTATTATTTGTTCTCCCAAGAAATTCAACATGAAATTGTGCATTACAATTGGAAACTATTGTGTAAATATATTACCAGATTGTATTACACGTTATATGAAATATTGAAAACTGATCATTATTTGAGTATCTGATTTTGGTGTGAATTCAGTTAAAGATATTCACACTTTGATGGAGGAGTGAAAAACAACTTTTCTTGCATGGACATTTCAATTTCCAAAGAATCAAAATGATTCGTTTGACAATTGTATTTTTTGTTGAATATTGAGAATTTTTAATAATACATCGTTTGCTACAAGTTGTATTTCTGCAATCTCTCTTAAGGGGAGAAAATTAAATTTCTTTTATTTTGGGTATTGAAAGATATATTCTGGCTCTTATTTTATCAGTTTAATTATTTAATTTGTTTACTTGATCTCTTGATGCTTTCTTGGCTTCTCTAAAGTGCAATTCATTAAGGGTAAAATATTTGATGTTTTTTTTAACAATTAGGAAGTTGTCAGTATTGTTAGGGCAATAATAAGCCATATGCAGGAACAGGTTATAAGCTTGAAGTTTTTCATTTATAAATGTACCAAATAACTATGATTAGATTTCAAAGAAGTCACTGAAAAAGTAAACTGTTGCCTTTATTGGTGATGATGTGATGTAAATGCATGATTTAGGATGCCCTTTGTTATTGTGATGATGACATACATATTTATTCTAATGTTGTTGTTCTTTGCAATTTTTTTACTTCCAGTCAAGAAAATATGATAGCAAAGACAGAAGCAGAGATGTAAGTAACAAATAGGGCTGTCACAATATGTCGATTATCATGATATCATGATGATGTCTTCCCATGATATCAAAAATATCATGGCCAACATCGTGCTATGCCATTTTCACATGTAAACTGCATACAGTATTAAAGGAATATTCCCATGTTTTTCCTAACCTTTCATAAGAAAGATATATTTAAAGATATGTATAATTTAGTACAAAAATCATGTTGATATATTATTCCTACCAGGAAATGTTCAAACTTTAGGGCTCACAAAAAATGCCGATAAACGAGTAGGAAAAAGGCTCAGTATGACATCACAGCAACACATTCTCCCACAAACTTGATGTATTTTATTAAAATCTATGAGATTTTGCAATATTTGATGGATCTGATTCATCATGTATCTAGAAAAGACATTCTGAACTTCACAAGTAGCTGAATTTGAAGAACAGATTTTAACGAATTATATAAAGATTTTTAGGATATCACAAATTCTAGACAAATTGACAAATCATAAACTTTGTTTAATCATAACTTGGAAACTAAATAAGCTTTTTACAAATTTTCAAAACTATTCTACTCAGAATTCCATGCTCTTTCAGGTACCTTAAATCTGGTAGATGTCCATATTCCTTTAAAATTAGATGAAAGCTAGCCATTTTACAGCCCTATAAGTTTGAAGCTAATTGGTCTTCATATAGTAATAGGAGTAAAAGTTCTTTTGACCTAAAGATTCTGAAACTTGATCATACATGTACCCTCACTTTAAACTGTAGGAATTGATGGTCAAAGATAGGCCTTCCAGAATCTGTTAAATGTTTTGAATATTTAGTTTCTAAATATGAAGAAATTATTGAAAGTTTCTTTAAAATTTTGTTTTAAATCCAAAAGAATCTGATGTTTCAAAATAAAGGTTTTTTTTCTTAATCACATCAGCTCAAAGGAGCGCTGGACCAAAAAAAGGGCGCTCTATTTTGTGTGAACTTCACAGATATATTATCCACAAAAGATTGGTAAACTTCATGTTTCTATAGCCCAGAGACGATGCGAGGGCAAAGGTCACTATTAACCAGAAAATAGCTATACTGTTACATGCTAGATAAGCATTTGATTTTTTTGGGGGGGGGGGGACCCCCTAAAAATATGCCCTTACTTTTCGGTCTAGTGCTCCTTTAATGTTTTAAAAAATGTTGTGCAGGGAAGTGACACTTTAAATGCCTGGTTGATGTTGAATCAACCAGGAAGTGACACTTTAGAATGTCACTTTCCTGGTTGATGACAGGAATCACATTGGTGCCATATTTTTCTTTGCTCAACCTAAGTTTGGAACAAGTGATTTGTCTTGAAAGATGTCAATTGTGAATGGTTATATTACCCCCCTTATCTCTGACTTGTGTATTTTGAAATATACAAGAAACATTTTTAAATGTCTATGGATACCTACTTTTCAATTAACCATTAAAAAAGTATTACATTCTTATTAGAACAGCTCTTTTAATTTGTATTTAAAAGATTTTCCAATATATACAAAATCAATTGTTATGTATGAAAGGGTAGCCAGCTTAGAACCCTTCTAATATTTCTTTTCTGAAATCATTCTTTGATAATGAATAGAACTTTTTTTTCCACAAAGATACTGATTTAAAGTAAGTTAGATAAAGATCTTAGATGAAGAACTTCTTTCCCTTATTCACCTTCTTTCCTCCCTTCCCTCTAGCCCTCCTCTCTTTCCTCTTTATTCTAACTCAAGCACCTTAGTCCCTCTAGGCACATTTGACTCTGACTGTCCCGGAGCTGTTAAACATCAACAAGCCAAACCAAGATGAAGATCCATAAACTTGTTTGTTTCAGAACCACCTTCTCTAAAGAATTATGGTTGGGGATAAAATAAAATGGATTCGAATAAGGAAATAAAGGTTTGCCCAATCCTATATAACAAATCTGCATATTCAAACCTGAACATTTAAAAAGCTTCAAATTGGACAATTTTTGAATTGAGTTTTGAGTTTGATGGAAATATCAGGCCATTTTCAAGGTATTTGATAAATTTAAAAGAACAATGTAGCATGTTTCCCTTAGCTGCAAAAAGAGACCAATTCGTCCCTGTTGTGACATAGTGGCGAATGTGCAAAAGTAGTTTTTTGTTTTGACACTGACGAATATGCAATTAACAAATTTTAATTGCAAATATATATGATTAAAAAGTATTTGTTTGTTATGGTTGTGTCATATATTGATTATTTTACAGTTTAAATAATTTATTAGTTATGGAAAAGGAGGAAAAAAACATAAATGATAGTAATATTTGTTTAAAGACATTCGCCACTATGTCAAAACAGGGACGATTTGAGGTCATGGCATGGGCTGGTGGGATATACCTATTGAAAGTGTGTGGTAGGGGGTTGGGGGGGGGGGGTGGGAGAATCTCACATGAAGATAAAAATCACCATATAAAAGATACAAATTTGGAGGGGAAAAAAGGTCTTCTTACCACCTCGTAATCCTGCCTATGATTAAGGTTATGGACATTTAGAAGTTGGGACTTTGCAAGCTACAGTATGTCATATTGTATGAAATAATTGAAAACTGATTGCCCATTTTAGAGGAATACCAGTGTGGCTTCTATAGTGAGCTTGATTGCAACACTTATGAATACAGAAATTTTAATGCATTAATAGTCTTGAGAAGTGGAATTTTAAGTCACAATATTTTGTTCTTTGACAAATCTTTTTTAATTGCTTGTTTTTATTTTAGGATGATCGTCGTAGGAGATCAAGTAGCAGAGAAAAAAAGAGCGACAGATACCGTGACACATATGGCAGAGATCGCAGCCGGGACAGAGATCGCAGCAAAGAAAGAGATCGCAGCAGGGAAAGAGATAAAAGCAGGGAGAGAGATCGAAGTAGAGATCATGAGAGAGACAGAGATTCAGGGAGATATAAGGAGAAAGAAAGAGACCGTGATAGGAATAGATACAAAGTTGATCCAAAGAAAAATGATTATTCAGATAAGTCTGTTAAAAAAGTTGCTGTTCGAGATTTCGAGAAGGATCGTAGCAGAGATCGTGAGAGAGAAAGTGTCAGCTCAACACGAAGCTTCCACAGAGGTGATAGAGATCTTGTTTCTAAAGATGCAGCAGGTGGGTTTGGAGAGAACTTGCCTAGAGATTTTGGGGAAAGTCCAGGGAGGAGGTTACCTGGGGAGAGGAGGGGTAATATTGATGATGATAGACTACTTGCAGATGTTCCAAGAGCAATTACAAGGGATATTGATCGTACATTGGAGCAAATTAGAAATGCTAGGAACGTTGTTGATTATCAAACAGGATTCACTTCTCGCGTTGATGACAGGCTAAGCATGGATCCTTATGCTAGAGAGCAAGACCGGTTTAGAAGTCCATTTTTAGCAGAAAGTGGGAGAGATGACTCATTCAACTCCTCTGGACTACAGGGAAAGAGAAAGTCTGTACCCGAGAGGCGAGGACAGATGGAGAGATGACCCCTATGATAGAAATACGTATGGACGTGACAGGTTCAGGATTCAAGGTAAGGCAAACAAAATTCTGCAGATATATTGTTGAAAAAATTGGACATAATTAAGAAAAGATCATTTTTATTTCATTCCTTTGGTACATCCTGGGCCTTCTAATTGTTTATGTGACTAATGCATTATTTTTGTATTAATTTTCATTGCACTGGAAAGGTCTTTTTGGTTTTATGGTATTTTCAGTTACAGTACATACATAGTTACTAATCTAGTTACTGATGAAATAACTACGAGCTGGTATGTTCCTGCATTATGCCCAGACTGGACTATTGTAACTCTTTTCTATTTGGCCTTCCTGACTCTACACTTAAAAAGCAACAGACTTGAAATGCAGCCGCCCGGCTAATAACCCGTCCATCCCGATATGATCACATATCACCAGTGCTTCAATCACTTCTTTGGCTTTACCCATTCATCCCGATATGATCACATATCACCAGTGCTTCAATCACTTCTTTGGCTTTACCCATTCATCCCGATATGATCACATATCACCAGTGCTTCAATCACTTCTTTGGTTTCCAGTAAAACAACAATCAATGTACAAGCTGCTCCTCCTTCATTTCAAATTTCAACACTCTCTTGCTCCTTAGATACATTAAGCAATTAATTCCACAAAACCATCCTCAACATCAGCTTTGCTCCTCTACAAAATGTCTTCTGGCTGCCAGTCATCATCCAAACACAAAACTTCATGGTGACAGGGCCTTCATCTTTGCTGCACCTTCTCTTGGTACAATGTACCATCTTTGCTGCACCTTCTCTCTGGTACAATGTACCATCTTTGCTGCACCTTCTCTCTGGTACAATGTACCATCTTTGCTGCACCTTCTTTCTGGTACAATGTACCATCTTTGCTGCACCTTCTCTCTGGTACAATGTACCATCTTTGCTGCACCTTCTCTCTGGTACAATGTACCATCTTTGCTGCACCTTCTTTCTGGTACAATGTACCATCTTTGCTGCACCTTCTCTCTGGTACAATGTACCATCTTTGCTGCACCTTCTCTCTGGTACAATGTACCATCTTTGCTGCACCTTCTCTCTGGTACAATGTACGATCTTTGCTGCACCTTCTCTCTGGTATAATGTACCATCTTTGCTGCACCTTTTCTCTGGTACAATGTACCATCTTTGCTGCACCTTCTCTCTGGTACAATGTACCATCTTTGCTGCACCTTCTCTCTGGTACAATGTACCATCTTTGCTGCACCTTCTCTCTGGTACAATGTACCATCTTCAATTCACAACGCACCATTTGTTAATTCTTTCAAACATCTTTTAAAGACTCATTTATACATCAATTAATTTGACTTGATGCATTATTGTTGTGAGCTTGTTCAAGCACTTTGAGGTCTTAGCAAAAGGGCTATATAATTCAATGCTTATTATTATTATTATATCTTAATAAATGTCTCATTTTGGTTCCAATGCTAAAAGAACATATGCAGTCATGCTTGTGTGTATGTATGCAGAGGTTGCATTTGAATATTTTTGTCTGGCGTATTTGGTTATGACAAGCCCTTGAATTTTGGCATATTTTGTAAATTTGCCATCATATTTTGTCAATTTGCCTTCGTATATACTGTACAGGGTACTGCGTAATGTACAGGGCACTGTGCGTTAGCGTAGCTTGCCAGTAATTGTTAACACACACACTTGTGTATGCCTGCCTCCCTAAAGTGAATGAAAATTTTGCTTAAAATACCAAAAACATTAAAAAATTGGACTATTATAATCATAAAAAATATTAAGAAAAACTTCATGTTGATTTTGAATCATAAACATTGGGTTAAAATTCCCAAAAAAACTAGAAAATACTTTTGTTTATCGTATCCAAACTTTCATAAGGCTTTAGTGAACTTTGACAATTTGTCAACTATAATATACTATTGAGATCTTTAACACACTTACTTCTTTGCATCATTGTAACTTGACTTGCAGACTGTGATCACTTCACAGATACACAATCAACACAATACAGGAGGAAAGTAGAATCCTAGCTAGAAATATCGTTGACAATTGACAGCCTGCATTCAAAACAACATCAAATTATTCATGTACACAGTACAGTGTACATGCATCATGCATAGGGCTCTCTTCTACTTTCATGGTACCAGCCTATATGTGTTTATGTACAGTACTATGGGCATGTTGAATCATTCTACAGTTAGTCTTGTAATTGTGTCATTTTTCTTTTATTTATGAGTAATTTAAAATCATTTTTGTGTGAAATAAAACACTTTGAATTGCATCAGATTGGTAAGATGTCCATGATTTTCATTTATGTTAATGAAATTTTGGGGTAAAAATCCACATGCAGTATATTTAAATCTTATGATGCAGGTACAACCTGTGTTGTAAGAAATTTTAGCCATGGCATAATATACGACAAATTTGTCATTAAGCGATCTCTGTATGTATGTTTGTATGTGTTTCTGTGACAGCAAGCTTGTAATCACGATACAGTATGCCTAAGAACAATACACTGGATTCATGTCATGTGGTTCACAGATAGCCCATGGTCTGTAGATATGCCCTATTGTTTTTAGTAGAGATGTCATGCATATTAATGAGTTGGCGGGGCTTAATATAAAAATCGTCAAATGCTCATATTTTAATAACCGAATGTGCGTTTTGTTTTATATTTGGTATAATTATAATGCTAGCTGGTGTGCACATGTTCATGGCTTATTGAATTTTATTAATATGCATAGTAGGTGGGGCTTAATATGAATTTACCGAAAAGAACTTGTAAAGACGATATCTCAAGAACAATAAACTGGACTCATGTCATATGTGGTACACAAATGGTCTGTTTATGTGTCCTATTGGTTTTGGTGGTGATGTCATGCACATTAATGAGTAGGCTGGACTTAATGTAAAAATCATCAAATGCTCATATTTGACAACTTCCATGTTTGATTTGATTCATAGTTGGTATATCTATATTGTTAGCTAGTGGTATAAAATAGTTGAAAATCATTAATATACATAGTGGGCGGGGCTTACTTGGTTTTGCTGAAAAGAACTTGTAAATACAGTAAGCAAGGACAATACATTGGATGCAGGTCATATGTGGTACACAGGTAACCCATTGTCTGCTTGTGTGCCCTATTGTTTTTGGTGGTAATATCATTCATATTGCTTAAAATATGGTGCGGGGGCTTAATACAAAATCTTGAAAAGGTGTTGTCAACAGGTTTTATTTTATTGCTGTATCATGTACAGTGCATGGTGGGCATTAGAGCTGTGACCGTTTAGCGTGTACACGCTACACGCTCGCAAATCTTGTAAACGTTTACTAAATACTTCATTGCGAGTAATCGTTTTTCATACATCATATGATTCATAGTGTCTTGCCGTTGAAAATCAATATTCATGATTCAAATCACACACACATTCGGCTGACAAAATTCCAATCAATGACTTTTTACAAACTGTAAACCCGATTAGCATAATCCTTTTTAAATGTGCGAATCACAAATGCGCAGTAATCACCAATGAATGGGGATATTATGCACTTTGATTTCGCCGAAATCTGAGTAATCTAACTTGTAAAATGCACCGCGAATGTGCAGCAGTAAACAGTGAAACTAACAATAGGCCTAACGTTAGGCCATAAGGCTTTAAATCCCACGCAATCAAGGCCCGTTTTATCGACTAAAAAACACTTGAATTGTGATAATCAGTACATTTACATGTAAATATTACCCGAGTCAAATAAATTTTGCAAGAAAGAAAAAATATTGCATAATAAACAAACAGAAAAAGGTTTTAACAGAGCTGAAATTCTGCATGCTTCGCAAAGATGGCGGCCATTTTTTCGAGAGAACTGATATTTCAGAACTTTCTGGTGGTGGTGGCGTAGTTTTGAAATGTTATGTTGAGTTTAAATGACATTGAAAGGAAGTTATCTGTCCTTCTAAACTGAATTTCCATGCATATTTTCCATAAAAATGATGATTTATACTGTAGAAATAAACTTTTTACGATTTGGGAAGCAAAACTCAGCGTCTATTTGGGCAATGCAGTCAGTACTTATGCCATACTGGTTGCGCGATTGTTTTGGAGCAATTTTGGTGTATTTTCGAAAATTACGGTACTAAACTCGTGTACACGATACACGCTCGCTTTTTTTGGCGTGTACACGTTTACTAAAATCCCTAAACGTTCACAGCTCTAGTGGGCATGACTTATGAATTTATGTTATTAAGCATATTTTGTGATATGCAATACCAGTTAGTATAAATCAAGCAACAATGAAAGAATGCATTGGAACCACTAAACATTTTGGGTTTTTAGTTACATTTACAAATGGACATATTTTGTTACAGTGAGTGATTTCTTGTATCTTTTGAAGGCTGGACTATGATCGTGACTTTCTCCCTCAACCAGATGAGTATGATAGAGAGTCATCTGATGTTGGTACTACAGCCCCAGTTGTATTTGACTATGGACATTCCCACAACCAAGAGGCTATGGAACTAGCTGCTGCAGGTAATGTATTTTACTAGGCAAAAGGCTTCAAACAAAGCATGTTCCTATTTTAGATGATAGTGCAAGGAAGCTTAGTTTTCATGTAGATATATATTCTGTAATTTTACAAGGTCGATTATTTGTCCCCTCACCAACGAAGTTGATGAAGAGGAGAGGCATCTTTACCATTCGTCCGTCCATCCGTTAGTCTACATCTGTAGTCTGTCCGATCTCATGCATTGTTCAGCTACTGGGGAACAATAGATTTTAGTCCTCGAAAAGGAATTTTTATAAAAATAAATTTACATAAAGGAAAATCTTGCTTTAAAAGAAGTGGGAACAAATGCATTCTAGACTTGAATAACAAGTAAAATATTTGTTCTGGGGTGAAAAAAAAGTTAAATAATTGTGCTGACAACTGAATGAAATTTATAATTAAGTGTCTTGGGATTGAATAGGAAAAAACTTAAGTCTTTGCTTGAATAGAGTAGAAACGTAATAGTCTTATGTTAAACTCCAAATAAAGCTGCAACAAATCTTCATTCTGGTTTTGGTAGATCAGCCCTATCTGGTTTATAAGGGGGAAAATGTTGAGCATGTTTTTATTGAGAGTGTCTGATTGAAGTTATGAGGAGGAGGGGCTGTGTTGCAAATGAGTAAGTGTTATAGTAAAGGTTATATTGAAGGTTGGAATGATTTCTTGGTTAAGAGTATGTTTGGTAGATGAGTGGGTGGCAAAAGGTGGGTTGGGGTAGTAGGTGAAACGGGGATGGAATTTGAATGGGGCATGTTGGGGAATGAAGGATGGTAGGTGAGTGAAGGATGGTAGTTTAATGGAGGATGGTAGATTAATGGAGGATGGCAGGTGAAGGGGGGATGGTAGGTGGATGGGGCATGTTGAGTTGATAGTTTAAGTGAGGTGATGGGAGGAAAGAATGTCGGGTTGGAAGATGGCATAATGATTTGTAGATGCAGGAATTGGGATGAAGGTGAGATGACATGTGGGACAGGTTGGCATGTGGAACAGGGTGCCAAAGAATGGGACAGGGTGCCAAGGAATATGGGACAGGATGTCATGGCATGTAGGACAGAGTGGGATGGCATGTGGGACAGGGTGGCTTAGCATGTGAAACAAGGTGGTATCATAGCATTTATGACAGGCTAGGATGACATGTGGGACGAGGTGGGATGGCATTTGGACAGGGTGGGATGACATGTGGGACAAGGTGGCATGGCATGTGGGAGAGGATGGCATGTAATGGAAATCATCTGGAATTCAGGTGGGAATACCTGTGGGACAGGGTGGGAGGCACCTGGTTCAAGGAGGAATGGCACGTGGTACTGTGCATGGTACAGGGAGGATGGCATATGAGACAGGGTGGCATGGTATATAGGACAGGGTGTCTAGTCATATTCTGGGATGTCATCTTGATTACAGGTGTGATGACATATTGGTCATATGGTGGAATGGCATGTGGATTTTCAAGTATGAGTTCCTTTAGGGAGGGAAGTAGCATGGTATGGCATGTGGAACAAGAGGGTGGGATGGCAGGTGTGACAGCTAGATGCAGGAAAGCATGTTAATAGCAGCGAGAGGGTTTGTATTGTTTGTGATGTCTGGTTAGGTAAACTTGTTATCCCCTCGCCAACGTAGTTGGGGAAGAAGGGATATTGCATGTTTAACTTTGTTCGTCCACATCCATTGCCCTTCCAATCTCATACATTATTCAGCTACTGGGGAACAAAAGATTTCTGCCCTTGAAAAGGAATTTGAAATATTTTTGTAAAAGGAAATTTATATAAAGGAGATTATTACATTGAAAAACTTACAACAAATGCATTCCTGACATGTATAGCAAATTTGTTCTGCTATTGAAAGAATTTGTAATTAAGTGTTTTGGACATAACTTGTCCTTGCTTGAATAGAGTTGAACCATAATAGACTTATAATTCACTCAAAATTAAGTGGCAATGAATTGGTATTCTGATGTGATATATAGATCAGACCTATCTGGTTTAATTACAAGGGAAAAAATATCAAGTTGAGCATGTTTTTATGGGGAGTGTCAGATTTAACTCAAGGGTTAATGGTTTTTCAAATAAATCAGGGTGTAATGTGGAAGAAGCTGTGGTGCAATGGAGTGAATGAAGGTTATAGTGAAGGTTAGAATGATGTTTGTGAAGATTAAATTTGGTCGATGAGTGGGTGGCGAAAGGTGGGTAGGGTGGGTTGGGGTGGTAGGTGAATGGAGGATGGTAGGTGAGTGGAGGATGCTAAATGAATGAAGGATGGCAGGTGAATGGTGGATGATAAGTGAATGAGGCGTGTTAGGTTGATAGAGGTGAAGGGATGGGAGTTAGAGGAAAGAATGTTGGGAAGAAGCTGGCATTATGATTGGTAGATGTAGGGGTGGGATGGCATGGGGACATGAGAGGATGAAATGTGGGACAGGATGGGATGGTATGTGGGACAGGATGGTATGTATAGCATGTGGTACAACATGTCATGGAATGTGGGACAGGGTGGCATGGCATGTGGGACAGGGTGGCATGGCATGTGGGACAGGGTGGGAAGACATGTTTGACGTGAAGGCATATGATGAAATGTCATCTGGATTTCAGGTGGAATGACAAGTGGGACAGGGTGGGATAGTATGTGGGACAGGGTGGCTTGTTATTTGGGATTGCATGTGCAAATCATCTGGATTTCAGGTGCAATGGCATGTGGGATAATATGGAATGGCCTGTGGGACAGTGGGATGGTACCTAGTACAGGGAGGAATGTGTGTGGGACAGGATGGCATGGTATGTGGGGTGGCAAAACATTTAGGGGGATGTCATTTTGATTGCAGGTGTTATGGCATATGGGTCATATGGTGGAATAGCATTTATTAATTTCATGTATGATTCCCTGTAGGGAGGAATGTAGGATGGGGTGGCATATGGAACAGAGGGTGGGATGACATGTGGGACAGAGGGTGGAAATTGTGTTATTAGTGGTGAGGAGATATGTATTGTTTTGATGTCTGGTTACATATGTATTGGTTTCCCCCTCATCCACCACCACCACCACTCTGCAATAACTGTCTTTCAGTTTCTTTAACAGTCATACACATCCTCATATATAGCCCACCCCTCACCTTCCTCAGAGTTTCCTTGAACCCTTTTAACTTTATTGTATAGTTCTTCAGCAAAAACTCTCCCCCCAAAATCCTGTCTTTCCTACATCACACCAACTACTATATAACATCATCACTTCTCCTCTTCCTACCTACCTTCTGCTCACCACACTTTCTTTACAACCTCTTTTTCACCTCTGACTTAATTCTAATCTCTCTGGCACAATTTGACCGTAGCTGTCACTGTGCTGTTAAACCTCATAAAACAACCATCCAACCTTTCTTTCATTATCAGCATTGTATTGTGAAGCCTTTTTATGATAAAAAGAAGTGGGAATGTCTAGTTTTGGTTCTACGAAACATGATTACAATGTAAACTTAATCAAATTGTTTAAATAGTGTATGCTGGATATTTTTGTAATTACAACTTTCAAGTATCAATAATTCATCAATAATATTGAGGAATTTCTCTCTCATCTGTGGTAGGTGATGCATCAACATTTTCAGATTCTCAACGAATTGAGAGTTTTGACTATGGACACGGCTCATCAAGCCAACCTATGCCAAAAGAGTTTGGCTACGAAGAGTATTATCAAGACAGAGATAAATATGCGGTTGACCCAAGAGGTAAGATTTGAGTGTTCACACTAATGTTCAATATATTTGAGGGTGGGGGGGATTTCCCCCCTTGTGTAATTTAATGATATTTGTGTAATTTGTGATATTTTGTTATTTACTTCCATTCATCAAGGGTTTGACAAAACACAAATTCATCAACATTATATTATAAATTACTTACAGTATGAGTGTTGTAGAACTTAACTTAAGACAAGTGTGAAGAAAACTTTTTGTGTCCTAGTCTGGAATGGCATTTGTTAAAAAGTTAAACAAGTAATATTTGATCTGTGAACTTAATTTCTATACCTTTAAATTTTCTCTCAAGCCCCTTCTACCATCTTAACAAAACTGTAGTAAAACTATAAGCAATATTAGGTATTCAAAACTGAGTCCTTTTGTAAGGATACCTTTTTTTACTTATGTAAAGTGTCAGTTATACAAGCTTCTTTTTTTTTTTAAGTGGAGTAACCTCTTCCCATTATTTTATGCTAATTCATTTTCATACCAAGAACTGTTGTAAATATTGTAGTCTTAGTGCTAAGCCACAAGTGACTTTGTAATTGAACTCTTGGAAGTGAAAACAGCAAACCCTAATCTCATGAACCGTTTATAAGATTTCTTAAGTGATGTGGTGGAATCTTAAGAGAAATTTAAAAGTGTAGTGACGCTTCAACAATTTTGGTTGAATTTGGCTTTCAGAAATGGATTTTGCGACTGCAGACGAGCTTCAGCAATTGGAGGAAGATCTACGCATCAGAGAACAGGAGATCCATGATGCTATAAAGGCTAACCGCATGGTGTATGATTCACAAGCTGAGGAACTAGAACAAAGAACAAGTAACGACCCGAGACTGGCACCCCAGGACCCACCTTACGATGATGCACCCAGAGAGGAGGACTATGAGCAGAATTTTGATCCACCTGAAGGCAAGGAGAGAGATATTGAAGAAATTTATAGTTTAGTCACGGGGGATGAGGAGGAGGAGGAAGAATATCCAAATAGAAATCAGGACAGGGAGGACAATCAAGATCAGGATTACAGGAGAGAGAGAAATGTTGGCAGAGACAGGGGAGACACCATGGATGAGAGGGACAGATACAGCCAGCTGGACAGAGATGAAAGGGATTTGGGGAGCAGAGACAGGGATGTCCACCCTGGCAGAGGAAGAGATAGAGACCGCGGAGAAAGGAGAAATGACAGGAAAGATGACAGGGACAGGCGAGATGATAGAGACAGAAGGGATGAACGCAGTAGGAGAGACAGGCGTGGAAATCAGAAGGATGACAGGTGAGAGGGTTTTCTTGGTTGTTTTATTACATTAGTGCTTTTTTGTGGGGAAGAAAAACTTGGACCACTGCTGAATTAGAAGTCATCCTTGTGTGTTCGCCTTTTTTCTTCTTCTTTTTGAAAATGTGATACGGTGAAAAATGTTTAACTGGTAATCCACTATCAAAGCAGTTTGCCATGCATTCAAGTCACCTTTCTTCAAATGTAGTGAATGTTCTGACTTTTCTGTTTGCTGGTTTGTATTTCTTTGTGAAAAGTTGTGTTGTACATTCCATTCAGGAACTCTGGTACTAGAATGGGTGTTCTTAGCCCCTTGATATATCATAGAATGGGTGTTCTTAGCCCCTTGATATATCATAGAATGGGTGTTCTTAGCCCCTTAATATATCATAGAATGGGTGTTCTTAGTCCCTTGATATATCATAGAATGAGTGTTCTTAGCCCCTTGATATATCATAGAATGGGTGTTCTTAGCCCCTTGATATATAGAATGGGTGTTCTTAGCCCCTTGATATATCATAGAATGGGTGTTCTTAGCCCCTTGATATATCATAGAATGAGTGTTCTTAGCCCCTTGATATATCATAGAATGGGTGTTCTTAGCCCCTTGATCTATAGAATGGGTGTTCTTAGCCCCTTGATATATCATAGAATGGATGTTCTTAGCCCCTTGATATATCATAGAATGGGTGATCTTAGCCCCTTGATATATCATAGAATGGGTGTTCTTAGCCCCTTGATATATCATAGAATGGGTGTTCTTAGCCCCTTGATATATCATAGAATGGGTGTTCTTAGCCCCTTGATATATCATAGAATAGATGTTCTTAGCCCCTTGATATATCATAGAATGAGTGTTCTTAGCCCCTTGATATATCATAGAATGGGTGTTCTTAGCTTCTTGATATATCATAGAATGGGTGTTCTTAGCCCCTTTGATATATAGAATGGGTGTTCTTAGCCCCTTGATATATCATAGAATGGGTGTTCTTAGCCCCTTGATATATCATAGAATGGGTGTTCTTAGCCCCTTTGATATATCATAGAATGGGTGTTCTTAGCCCCTTGATATATCATAGAATGGGTGTTCTTAGCCCCTTGATATATCATAGAATGGGTGTTCTTAGCCCCTTGATATATCATAGAATGAGTGTTCTTAGCCCCTTGATATATCATAGAATGGGTGTTCTTAGCCCCTTGATCTATAGAATGGGTGTTCTTAGCCCCTTGATATATCATAGAATGGATGTTCTTAGCCCCTTGATATATCATAGAATGGGTGTTCTTAGCCCCTTGATATATCATAGAATAGGTGTTCTTAGCCCCTTGATATATCATAGAATGGGTGATCTTAGCCCCTTGATATATCATAGAATGGGTGTTCTTAGCCCCTTGATATATCATAGAATAGGTGTTCTTAGCCCCTTGATATATCATAGAATGGGTGTTCTTAGCCCCTTGATATATCATAGAATAGATGTTCTTAGCCCCTTGATATATCATAGAATGGGTGTTCTTAGCCCCTTGATATATTATAGAATGGGTGTTCTTAGCCCCTTGATATATCATAGAATGGGTGTTCTTAGCCCTTTGATATATCATAGAATGGGTGTTCTTAGCCCCTTGATATATCATAGAATGGGTGTTCTTAGCCCCTTGATATATCATAGAATGGGTGTTCTTAGCCCCTTGATATATCATAGAATGAGTATTCTTAGCCCCTTGATATATCATAGAATGGGTGTTCTTAGCCCCTTGATATATCATAGAATGGGTGTTCTTAGCCCCTTGATATATCATAGAATGGGTGTTCTTAGCCCCTTGATATATCATAGAATGGGTGTTCTTAGCCCCTTGATATATCATAGAATGGATGTTCTTAGCCCCTTGATATATCATAGAATGGGTGTTCTTAGCCCCTTGATATATCATAGAATGGGTGTTCTTAGCCCCTTGATATATCATAAACTGTAGCTTTGAAATTTTGAATGGCATAAACTACTGGGAGGTTAATATTTGGTGTTTGCTGACACAGATGTACTCAAAGCTGGAAAAAAAATACGGTTCTGGCGGTTAAAACTGCAGGAAAATCAGGAATTCCTGGGAAGAAAACAAAAAGGTTTAATGTTTCTTAGTAAATAACAGTATACAATGTACGTGGTAAATATGTGCCCTAAAAACGTCCCTCATGTAATTGTGCAATGAAAAGTACATTAATTTCAAAAGAGAGAAGTATATAAAGATGTATTTACTACATTGATATTATTTCTGTGGCGATTTTTCATGGGAAGATTTTTGACACCTTTATTCAGAAGCGTGGGAACTTTTATAATTAATTCCAACTTCTTATGTACTCATGGTAATGCAATTACTAGAGCGGGTGCGATAAAATTTTACATTTTCACATAATGCTTTTGCTCCTCAAGTTTGACAGTTTAGCAAACAATGTACTTACAGTACTGTAATAGTTTGCTTGGGCCAATCTTTGTTTGTTTAAAGATTTTGAAGTTTATGGTATTTTGTAATATTTTTTGTTTGTTTGTGTAATGTACTTTGTCATGAATGAATTCCATTTCAAATAACCAGTCTACAGGAAAGATGTTTATTTAGGGGAAACGTGACAGCAGTAACTTTCATTGTGCCATCTTTCTCTTTGATTGACTTTCAAAGGGTTTCCTCAAATTTAGAGGGTTGAGAGTCTGCATCAGTGGTTCTGGTTTATATATTTATGAGAATATACTTTAAACTGATATGATGTGCCTTCAGGAGTAGACGGCCATGGCATTTATGGCAGATACATGTTGTGGCAGATTGTAAGTGAACTATGCTTCCATTATTACCACATAGAAACAGAGATTCAAAGCAAGACGAAAGTGATGAATCGGAAGACACAGGTAGAAAGGACATGATTAGCATAGATGACATTTTGGAAAAGCCGGGAAGGTTTAGCCGTCCACAAAAGATAGCCATCATTATCAGAGGGCCCCCTGGAGCAGGAAAGACATTCATTGCCAAACTGATCAAGGTATGTAACAAATTATTAGTAGTAGTATAGTACTAGTAGAGGTGCAGTGGTTAAGAAGTCATGCTCGTATTTAAAAGGTACTGAGTTTGATTCCTGTCGTGAGCGCTGCATTGTGTCCTTGAGCAAGAAACTTGACTCAACTTGCTTCAGTCCACTCAACTGTAAAATGAGTACCAGCACTGCTGGGGAGGTTACCTATAATGGACTGGCATCCCGTCCAGGGGAGTCATGGGCGTCCCGTCAAGGGGAGTCATGGGCGTCCCTTCCAGGGGAGTCATGGGCGTCCCTTCCAGGGGAGTCATGGGCGTCCCGTCAAGGGGAGTCATGGGCGTCCCTTCCAGGGGAGTCATGGGCGTTCCTTCCAGGGAAGTCATGGGCGTCCCGTCCAGGGGAGTCATGTTCTCTCATCCACTTGCACCATGGAAACCGGGGATATGCACCGGCTCAATGAGCCTAATGGCTTGGATGGATTTAGCTTAGGTAGTACTAATAGTAGTACTTGATAAGCACATGCTTCTGTTAAAACATTCAACTGTGCTGTACAAAGAAAGCCAATCCTGCACAAAGTGAAAGTAAAAGTCCCAAGATAAATAAAGAATAGAAATTAAATGTAAGATATTATATGAATCACATGATGAAATAAAACTGAAAGTTAAAATTCATACTCAGGCCCATGATGGCCCATCAGACTGGTGCTTATTCTTTTAAGTTTTCTTGGCATAAGCAGCTGAGAGAACATTGCTCCCTTGGACAGGATGCTAGTCCATCGCAGCTAGTTATTTCACAGCTAAAAGTGGAGCAAATAAAGTGTCTTGCTCAAGGACACAACAAAGCACTAGCGACGGTAATTAAAACCAGTACCAAGCACTTGCGACAGTAATCAAAACTGGTACCAAGCACTTGCGACGGTAATCAAAACCAGTATCAAGCACTTGCGTCTTTAATCAAAACCAGTATCAAGCACTTGTGACGGTAATCAAAACCAGTACCTTTTACATATGTGAATGACTTTAAAGGAGCGCTAGATTAAATTGTGAGGGCTTATTTTTAGGGGGCAAAAAAATGTAATGCTTATGTAGCACACAACGGTATAGCAAGTTTCAATATGAATATTTAAGTGACCTTTGCCCTAATGTCATGTGTGGGCTATGGAGGCATGACGTTTATTGATCTGTTGTGGATAATATATCTGTGAAATTTGCAAAACGAACCCCTTCACCTTTTGGTGTAGTGCTCTTTAATGCACCTAATATAAAAATAATACCAAACATGAAATAATCCATCAAGTTCAACATCAATACAAAGTGAGGTTACTAGATAAAGAGGATAGATCAAAACAGTTTTTTTTGTTAAATAAAAAAGGTTTTTCCGATGTGTAATAAATGTTGTCAAACTTTCTACTTTGCATAACATCATTAGATAAAGCCTTCAGGGCCAGAGTAAACAAAGAATCTATCATAAAAAGATTATTGCCAAAGTTATAGGACATTTTGATTTCACTTCACTACCTCACTAACCCACTCGTCAGCTCAATTGAGCCCCGGTCATTTACAAATTGGACCTGCTGTCCTCTTGCTTGGGGCTCAGCCTAAGGGATCGGAACAGGGTACCAGTACAGGCTTGTGCGCTGTGTGTGGCTGCAGCTTTGAGCCTGAAGTTTACATTGTAAAGCGCTTTGAGAATTACTTGTGGAGAAAAGTGCTATATATACACCGAGTATTATTATTCTATGAAAGTTACTGCTATAACAGTTCAAATGTTCTTTGAGAATTACTTGTGTAGAAAAGTGCTATATACACACCGAGTATTATTATTCTATGAAAGTTACTGCTATAACAGTTCAAATGTTCATCTATATAATTCAGGAAAATTAACTTTTTTAATAGGTTATATATTCAGATTATTTAGTAAATTCCATATTATACATTCAGATTATTTAGTAGATTCCATATTAGAATTGAGAAATTTAAACTCAACATTGTAGAATGAGCAGATATTTACAGTTCTTCCGTTATGAAAAAATGTTGAGAAAATTTTATTAACTGGAGTAGAATTAGCAGTTGAGTCACAATAATGCCTGTTTTTATTTGATGTAAGCTGTGACAAACAATAACTTTACTTAGACTAGACTTCATATTTCTGTACTGTCATTATTCACTTGATGTACACAAGCTTCTTTAAAAATATTCAGTTGTACTGTACTAAGCAATCCTACATAAAACTCAAGTTGAAAATAATTTACATATGAATACAAATTTGAAAATAAAAGAATTGCATGAACAAATCAAAAGTATGAATTGCAATAATAAAAAATAACTTAAACATGAATTAATAATCTTAATGGTGAAACATAGTTTAGATGTTAGCATAGCCAGTCAGGTACTGTCATATTCACATTCAAATAAACTTATGCAGACTTGATTTGAGCATTTTGCTCTGCAATATAAGGCAGTAACCAGAGTTTGAATCTTGCCCAATAGTTTGAGAATATGAGACTGAAACTCTGAGGCTCTGTGCATCTTCAGGGATAATTTTGTTCATGATTTTAATTTATGCAACAAATCTGGTTGGGGCATTCCAGATGATGTGCAAAAAAGATTTGATACATCTGCTGTGTATTTTTATTCTTAGGAACGGGAAGCTAAGCATGGTAGCCACACACCTCGTATGCTTTGCATTGACGATTACTTCTTGACAGAGGTCGACAAGGTGGTGAAGGATCCAGAGACTGGGAAGACTATCACAACAAAGGTGAGCGAATTAAAGGATTAATTTCTTCTTCTTCTTCCGATATGCATTTCAAACATCAACAAGTTGATGACTCTAGAAACAGAACTTGACAGTTCAAACCAGGACTGGAAGGGAATAGGAAATGAACAACACGTTTGCATGCTTCTCTTCTTGAATATTAGTGTTGGAACCAGGCAGGGATTAACTCTCCTGCCATCGGGACCATCATTTAACATCCTCATTTACGGGATGGTGAGCACCATTCAACCATTGTTCACTTCTGCTGGATGAAGAGTAGGAACTGCAGACAACATACTTCCACTTTGATGTTTGGTGTATCTGTCTGCATAGCTGTGGAAAATTGTGTTAGGCTAGTGTGAGCCTGGAACCTCCAGCATCTCAGTCATGTGCTCTACCAACTGAGCTACCTGACTCCCTCAATTCATTGATCAATCAAGAAAGAGGGTAATATGGTGAAGAAAACATTCATGTTATGTTCAGGAGATATTCAAGTTGAAAGTCTCATTTATGTTAAACAACTGAAATGAGATTAGTAGCATCACATCTTCATATTCGTCAAATGTCTTTGTGTATTTTGGTGCATTTTTGGTCTCCTAAGTACATGTGTTTATTTGTGTAAAATAGAAATACTTAATTCCTCTTTTTGTACTTTTTGTACTTTTTGTAGTTCCGATTTTGAAACTCTAAAACACTTGTTTTGGACCTGTCTTTTTGGGCAATTCTTTTGGTCCGATTTGATTATTGGTTCGAGTCTGGATGATGGTTTAATTGATTACTATGTTATTTGTTTTGGCATTATTGATGAGTTTGATTCATACAGAAATTGTATCATCTTCCATGTCAAATATTTTATTTTCAGTTATAAATATAATAATCAGCAGCCGACCATTAATTGCTTTATCAAACGTCTCTCTTATCTGATGAAAGTTGATATTTATGAAAATGATAATCTGAACATATTTAATAAGATATTAGACTCTTGTTCCTGCTTTGAAAAGGTTGTGTATATAGTTTAGCAATAAGTTCTATCGTGATCTAATTTTTTAATAATAATGCTTTTTAATATTTTTGCTTAAACATGCATACTTCTTACACTATCGAATTGATGTTCTTAGGTTTTATATTTTATTTATCATTTTTACCTGTTTTTTGACAAGAAAAGGTGCATTGTTCTGTTTATAAAAAAATTAATGTGGAGAAGAAAAAAAATTGGTGCATTTTCAACTCAAATTTTGAGTTTTACAACCCTTGAATATGTCATGCAAGTATGAAAACATAATCTACTAATTATGAACGAGAAGAAGTGATTTATCTTATTTAGTTTATCTTTAAACCAGGGTTTGTACCAAATACTCAGGGTTTGCCTTTCTGAATATGTTCTGAAGATGGTGTGCTCAGTTTTGGTCATGCTGAGTATTCATGTGTGTATTTATGAATACTTGAATATTTTATCTTGGAATAAATGATTTGTTTCTTTATTGCATGAAGGTGATGGAGTACGAGTACGAGGCTGAGATGGAGTCTATCTACCAAGCTAGTCTTTACAAAAGCTTCAAGAAAACCGTGGAGGATGGCTTCTTTGATTTCATCATAGTGGATGCTGTTAATGACCGGACTTCCCAGTTCCAACCATTCTGGAGTTTTGCTCGAATGAAGGGTTTTGAGGTAGGTATTTTACTTATTGAGTCCTGATAGGTAGTATAAGGACCAAATTCTTCAAATGGTGCAAATTTCCCAAAACCTTTCTGCAAGAAAACCATTCTTCTCGCCCTCAACTTTATTGAGTACTCTCCTCTTAGTCACTTTGCCATTTTCTCTGACTCAAAGGCTGTTCTTACTTCATTACTCAATCTTAAATGGGATAACCTCACCTCCTCCTCCGGGTTTTCTTGCAGGAAAGTGTTTTTTCTTCTGGATACCCAGCCATGTTGGCATCCCTGGCAATGACAGGGCTGATACAGCCGCTAAGCTTGCCCCTTAACCTCCTCCCTTCCCTTTTCCCAAAACCTCTCTGACATCAAACCGCTTATCGCTTCTCTTGTTCGTGACCGCTGGCAAACCTTATGGAACTTCCAAATTGATAACAAACTCCATGTTATCCAGCCCACAATCCCGATCAAATCCACCATCAACAACCTTTTCTCGATCGACAACGCGTTCATATTACCCGCCTTAGAATTGGTCACACCCACCTCACTCACTCCCACCTCCTTATTGGTTCCCCCAACCCTCTGTAACAATTGCCACTGCATCCTTACAATCCAACACGTTCTCCTTGCTTGCCCCCTGTACAACCTTCCCAGAGCTTCTCTCGCTCCCCACAACTCAATTGCTGAGTTCTTCCAAAAAAATCCTCCAGATAAAATAGTCTCCTTCCTTCAGCATGCATCCCTCTACAACCATATTTAATCCTCCTCTTCCACCCCCTCTCTACTCTGTTTTTAGTTTTACCCATGCACCTCCTCTCTCGATCACAGCTTTCTGGCTTTTGTTCTTGAATTTCTCTCATTCTTCCCCTGGTCTCTTTCCTTACTACCTCTAAAATGATCTGACCTCTCAGGCACAATTTGACCTTCGTTGTCGTGGTGCCGTTAAGACCTCATCAAACAAACAAACCATTTGAAGAATTTGGTCCTTAGCTTTTTTGTTATTAATTGTTAATGATAGAATAGATAGTGTAATTACATAGCAGCATATGTAATACTGAAAGCCAATATGTGAGCTTTCAGATCTAAGTATCTGCCCAACCATCCAGGTGGTACCTCGTTTATATAGAGTTTAAAATGGAGTACATTTTCCATTTGATAACTTTTGCCATCCTTGACTTTGTCAAGTGTACAAATTTGCGAAATTCTCACCTGTGTAAATTTGCGAAATGCTCACACTTCGGCATTTGATGGTTTTTGCCATCCATGGTTTCGTCAAGTGTACAAATTTGCAAAATCCTCACCGTGTAAATTTGGCAAATGTTCACTATATGGAATTTCCCTATGCGATTCCGGAAGGTGAGGATTTTCGAAATGCTCACGGTGATGATATCACGAATGATTTTCCTGCCTATATTTGTAGGTATCTGTGATTGCTTGATTGGTGCATGTGATAGTGTGCAGTGTACAACTCAGTATGCCAAAATTGAGTTAAATAAATGTCTATAAAATAAGAAGACATTGTAGGAGTTATTGCAGGGTTACAGAACATTTCTAAGAGCCATTATTTAAATGTGCATTGAGTTTTTGAAGCAGTGAATCTGAAGTAATCGAATTTGCGTTAGTGTATTTTGTGAGAAGGGACAGATTTTAAACTTAGTAGTTTTTAGATTTAACTAATTTTTTGAGAAGTAATTGAATTTTTGTGTTTAATATGGCTCAACGATTTGTAGATTTAACAAAGGACGGTTGGAGAATCTCACAGGGTACCTGGAAAAATACACAGGCTCCTGGAAAAAAGCTAAATTCAAAACGATTATGGAGAGTTCAGCACATGTATGGGGATAGCGAGTTTGTGACACAAGAACCAGTGTCAAAATTTAAACTTGTGGACTTTGACAGTGATAGTGATAGTGAGAATTTGATTCCACGGTTACCCGAAAACACAAGTGACAAAGTTTTTATTAGCATTAGCAGCAATGAAGTGTGTAGTTATAATTCTGAAGAACTGTTTTCACCGCCTAAAAACATGGAAATTTGCAATTCCAATTGTAATTCCAATAATTTATATACGCCACCAGTAAATATTGAAACTTGCGATATGGACTTTAGGGATTTCGTGAAAGTTTTTGGAGGCAATGTGGTGGTACCCGAGATACAGATATGAATGAACTTGGCAATAACAAAATTTGGGTGTTCAACACGCCCAGACATGTGCCGTCAGTTTTTAACTTGAACTTTGGTGCGGTGATGTTGTAGCGGAAACTCCTCCACAGACCAGTGGTGCTGTAGTTGCCGATGCTTCCGATGCTGATACCAGGTTATTGATGCTGATGCCGATTTTGAATTGGACAAGTTGCTGTGAGGTGATGATGATAACAATGATGTAATTGCCATCACAACGAGGGAGTTGGAAGAACTGGTCGAAACGCTGATGAGTTGCGAAGAGCTTGGTGTAAGAGCTTTGCCACAACATAGGACAAAGCAGATTCATTATAAAGTAAAATTAAATATGAATGTTTTGGAGAAGTTAACTGAAGAGGTTAACAATAGAGTAGATGGTTTCAATATTTTGTTGTCTGTTTTGTTACTGATATTTAAGAGGGATTTAAATCTAATGATAAGGTAGGAGGATTATCGATCACTGGAGATTCATTAGCTTATTCCGTTTATCACCATTTAGTAAGCTCGATCGAGAAAGTGATGGAATCGTGGACAAATTTTACAATTCGAAAAACTTACTTATAGAAATAACGCACATTAGTATGCCTGAAGGCAGAAGTAGGGTGAGGATGGGTTTTCTTTTAACCGCGAGTAATTTTGTTAAGTTAGAAAGAAGGGGTAATTTATGTTTACCCCGTGCATTAATTATTGGTTATGCATTTGTTGAGTTAAGTTTGTTTATGTATACAAAATTGATCAATGATTTTGAGCAGCAAGAGACATAGGCTTGTTTATTATGTGTACAGGTGGGGCTTGAGGGAGGTGATGGGTCGCTGGCAGTAGTGAATAAATTGCAAGAACTTTTTGCTGACTATCAGATATTTGTTTTTCATAACGATATTTCCGATTGTGTGTTGTACAAAGGGCCAAAAAGAAGTAAGCGAATTAAGTTTGTTTTTTGATGACACACACTATGACGTGATACGAAGTGTCCCCTCTTTCCTGCACATGCGATCATTTTGTTTTGATTGTTGTAAGAGCTGTCGAAATCGACAAATCACATATGTGTAAATAGTTTTCATTATTGTAGGAATAAGAAGAAATTTTTTGTGTTTACATGTCTGAAATGTTTTTGGAATTTCCCTAATGCCGCATGCTACCAGAGGCATAAGGTAACAGGTGTGGGAGGTAGTAGAAAGGGGATGGTGTGCGAGGTTGTAAAGGGGTGTCCCAAGTGTAATCAGACTTGGTTGTAATGAACATATCTGTAATGCAGGTGTGTATTGTGCAAGTTGTCATTCCACAAAAGGTGAGGGTCATAAATGTTTTTTGAAGGAGGTACAACTTGGTGTTGTAAAGAAAGGGGCGGAAGATTTTGTGGGAGGTTTTATATGCATACCAAAGTACGTGTTTTTCAATTTAAAAGCTATATTTATCCTAGGAATGAAGAAGAGGAGAAGCATGTCCCAAATTATGTGATGGGCATTGTTTCCTGTAAGTTCTGTAGGGACAATAGAGCTATTAAAGGTATGTGCATAGGGAGGGGGTGATCATCCGAGACAGTTTAAAATTAGTTATATATAACAGAGTTCGTAAGTGGTGGTCTGAAGAACTATGTTTACAAAGAGGTGAAGGGGGATGATGGAACTTTTGAGAATTGTATGGTTTGTGGTATAATTTAAATTACAAAACCTCACTGGCAATCAAGAAACAGGTAGATTTGTTGGTTTCCAGAAAGAAACCTGAAGAGATTGATATAAAGGTACAATATAAGATTTGGTGTAAAAGTCCAACAACTATTGTTTCCAAAGTGTTTGTAAAGGATTACAAGCCAGTGTATAACAAACGGATGTATTTTAAAGATTATATTACCAAGCCATGGGGGTATCTGGTTGAAGAAAAAAAAAACCAGTAGGCAAGAAACAATTGAATCTGTCTCGTACACAGTTTAGTTTTAAGAAAAACGTCTCAGTCTCATTTGCTTTTTATTTTTTTAAAGTTTATTTCTCTTTTATTTTTACTATTGGAGTTTGCCATAATCAAATTACAAATCTTAAAAAGCGTGTTTGTTTCTGGTCTGACACATTGCTAGGGGTCATTGTGACAAACACATGACAAACATGCCAGCCCCTATTTGAATTACGTGCTGTCTGGTAGAGTTGTCCATGGTTATCTCTTTATTTGTATCTGTAATCTGTAAGTAAAAAATAAGAATAAAAGCACAATGTATGCTAAGGTAATTTTAATTCATCATTTTGTTATAGAATTGAACAATATGGAGACTAATATGGAGTTTATAGATGCACGATTACAAGCACCTTCTACATGGATACTTGCCTGCCCTACCGGCAGCAGTAAAATAGATCATGTAATGAAAGCACTAAGTGATGATTACATCAATCCAGTGGTTTCAGAGCTGTATTGGTTTTATGGGAACTGGCAGAAAAAATACAATACAGTTCCAAGTAACTATGAATTTGTGAAAGGTTTACCCCCTTCAGATTTTTTGGAAAGGATTGACACAACTCAACATAATGTGATTATTATTGATGATTTGATGTTGGAAATGGGGCAGAAATGGGGCGAAGTAGTCACCAAATTAAATACACATAGCAGTCACCATGCAAATGTATCGGTGATTTTAACTGTCCAAAATTTATTTTTCAAAGATGGAAGAGAGTTACGGCAAATTTCTCATTACATGTCAATATGTAGAAACCCCACAGATATAAGTGTAATCATTACAATGGCTAAACAAATGTATCCCGGCAAGAAAAAAGGAGAAAGTTTCTTGAAAGTTTACGAAGAAGCAACGTTTAAAACATATGGTTATTTATTTATTACATTAAAGCCCGGTACGTCTGATAAGTTACGATTGCGTACTGATGTGTTTCAAAATGTGCAAACAAGTTTAGAAAATGAAACGTTCTATAGTTATCCCCTATGCTGAATATGTGGCAATGAAAAGGAATTATGAACAAACCATCCATGAAAACAAACTGGTCTTTAATCTTGAAGAAGAAATGAAAAAGATTATGGATGACACTACTTTGCATGATGATGAAAAAATTGATAAATTTAATAATGTTTTGAAAGAACATAAAAGATTCAATCCCATAGCAGTGCAACGCTCAAACAACCCTTTTGTGCCCACACCGACTATTGTCACCAATAGACTTACAGTACAAATCACCGAGTTCTGAGGAGTTGGAGATTCCCAAAGCATTGTCGGCATCGATAACGGAAAAGGAGCAAGCAAAAGCAAACAATTTTCTGATCGCTATATGGAATGAAGTGGGTGATAAGTTTAATGAAAAAGGAGCTTTCATCTATGGTGGCGAAGAAATCAAAGGATTGAGTTTGAGTGATTGACTAGCTCAAAGTGTATCCCCAATGAGACGTTTGATGGTACCAGGAATTAAGGAATTTGTGTCAGCTTTATCGGACACTGATGTACCACTTTCAGTTATTCCAAATCGCGAATTGAGAGAGTTGGTGAGAGAGATGCGAGTTTGTCCAATCCCATATAAGGACGATGATGATGAACTCGATCGTAGTCAGGACGAACTTAACGAAGAAGATACAAAAAATATTGTACTAGAAACTTAAGAAGAAACAGGAGCAACAGGACTTTTGGAAAAGTGCACGAAATTTGAATGAAAAACAGATACGGCAGGATTGCGAACAGTTAGTTTAACAAACATTTTATGCCTTCTTAAATGTAACTGTCCTTGCTGTGGTGGACGAGTGATAATCAATACAGAAAATGACAAAACGGATGCCAAGTGTAAAGGCCGGATTACAAGATTGGTACAATCTTTTAGCACTCATTGGATTCGCAGGACAAGAGAATGTCGTCAGACAGAAACCCAAGGGGGTCAAGAAGGGGGATGTTCTGAAGTGGTTTACAAAGATGCAAAAGTTTCAATGGCAAATTAGCAGTAAACCGAATCTTGTTTATCCTAACAATCAATCAATTTTTTTTGGACAAAACCACCCTTTCCCATTTAATTGGATGGGAGTAGAAATGTGGGGGTACAGAAAGCCTACTTTCCATTTTCTCATAGCGTGTATGGGGCTTTAATAAGTTCGGTTAAAGAAGTTGAGCCTTATCAAAACTACAGGCGAGCCCAATACGATAGACGAAAGAATTGTGGAGTTGAAACAACCAGATATTTCTGCACAAATGGAAGCAAGTGGTTTTGCGGTTGGGAAGCGGTGGGCAACAGATACGAGTGTTGTGTCAAAGTTGAAAATAAAATTGATCAGTGAAGGTGCTGATGCTGTGAAGATACGGATGAAACCAACCTCAAACTTAGTTAACTTTGAGTTTCAAGGGCGAATATGTCACATTTTTGGTTTTGCAAGTAAGAAAGTGTCAAAAGACCATGGCCTCCATACCCGTGCATTTAGACCTGAGTCTGGGCCCTCTACACCATGGACAGTGGCTGATTTTCCATTTGTGTCACCTAGAATACGGCATATTTACGTGTATGCTAACATTGTTACACCGAATATGATAAGGAGTAATTTGGTCCCATTATTGATGCATTAGAAAATAGACAGCTTTCAACCTTATACCGTGAGAAATAATGTGTTAGATTTGTATTTTAAGCGAAAGAGATTGTCTGTAATGTAGAAAAGTGTATATAAGTAATAAAAGGTTGTATTTGCTTATTACTGAAAAAGATTTTGTTTGGTATCATTATGGCTAATGCTGTGTTTGTTGTTTTGCCTTATCAAAGAGGGGAAGGTATATTTGCAGGATTAGCCCGTGGATTGATCCCATTAAATAAAACTGGTGTAAAAGTAGGTGTTAAAGCAGCAAAAGTAAAAGCTCCTGGAATTATAAGAAGTTTGGCAAAGGGAGCTGCAAGGGCAGGGACCAATGCATTGGTAGATATTGTAGTGGGCAGAGGTGTGAAATCCACAGTGAAGGGAATCAGTGAATCAGTGAATCAATTGCAATGGTGACAAAAATCAACAAAGAACAAAACCATCCTTTACACAATACATTACAAAGTCATCTGGTACGTTCAAACATAAACCTTTGAAACCCTAACATATTGCCAAAATACAGAATAAACGTCTACAAAAATTCATTTACCGTGCGGCAATTTACTTACAGACAGAAGAGTTAGAATTACTGTTTTAAACCTTTTATCTTTAATTTTTCTCATTTATTTATTCATATTCTTTTATTTTCTGCTATGTGTTTTAATATGTATATGCATGTGCTTTTTCATTTTTACAAATGTTTTAAATTTGTACTGGAATATATAATAATAATAATACCTGTATGTAATGTAAGCGCCAGCATATGTATTAATAGACTCTTTTAATAATAGATTCTGAAAGAGTTACTTTATTAATTGTGGTGGGCACTTGGCTAAATTTGTTTTTGCTTTTCTTCATGTTGTACAGATGAAATTACTTTTTGATTAGGGTTGAGCACCTGGCTAGTTCCGTGTTTACCACATTCTTCATAGAATTGTCCAGGTACTTGCATAATCTCTCTGCTGGTTGTGGCAAGTTCAATCAATTTGAGACCTTTGTACACTGGGCAAATTCAATAACAAAATTTGAATAAACTTTTTTTCTTCCATCTTTTTCATACGTATGCTTGCAAAAAGAATGTATAATTTTATTATTAACAATGTGGTATCCGAAATGACTTACGATTGAATGAAAATTACCCTCATTTCCGAGCGGTATTGGCAATCACTGACATAGTAATGATCATTGTTAGAAAATAAAATTGTATATTCAGTAGGCTTAAAAATGAAATTGTATAATCTGTAGTAGGCTTAAAGATTATAATCTGTAGTAGGCTTAGAAATAAAAAACTGTATAATCAGAAGGTTCACAAATCTTATCTCAATGTTGATTTGTGAACCTAGCCGGCAAACACAAATAATATCTCGATGGAATTTGTGTTGGTTGGAACATTGATTGAATTAAACAAACAAAAACCTAAGGACCTTTTTCTTTTAAAAGATTAACAAATCCTCACTGGGCCTTCCAGGTTAGCTCTCACCACTTGACAAAATGGTACACATTTAACAAATCCTCACCGGGCTCTCCAGGTTAGCTCTCAGTGAGGATTTGTTAAATTTGTACCATTTTGACAAGTGGATTTGCGAAATCTTCACGGTGAGGATTTCGGAAATTTGCACCATTTGAAGAATAAGGGCCTTATACTACTCTGATACATTTGTAAATTTGTTCTTTGTTTGTCATTGAAAAGTCATCTCATTTATCTGTAAATTTGAATAGTGAGGATTTCCATGCAGTGTTTACATTAAGGTGTGGGATTCCCGCACAGATTATCAAACTCTCGCTCATGGGAATTCTTGCACACACAAAAATGGTGCAATTTTTTCAGCCAAATTTAGGCATTTTTTGGTGTTTTTGGCCTTTTTTTGGGTGTATTTTGGGAATTTTTCCAAAAGAAATCCCCGTTTTTTAGATTGTTAAATCCTCCCAAAAATTACACAAGGGGGGAAAATTTCTCCCCCCCCCATACCTCCCTCTTTTTTTTTTTAACCTTAGTGTGAACACTGCTTTCATGAACAGGAATGCTGTATTTATCCTGTAAATTGTTGTACTGTAGCTGTCTTTGTGATGGAGTGTTTTTTTGTACTCTCATCATAAAATTCTTGAAAAATGCACTAATCGTAGTAAAAGTTTCTTTAGGCAATCATGAAAGTATGAAATCCCTTTAATATTGCCTTAAAGCAACTTGTGTTTTTTTTGTGAGGAGGCCACTTTTCATTTTAATAGTAATTAATGGAAGGGTTGTTTTTCTGTTTAGGACATTATTTTGCCTTTTTGTGTTTTATTAAGAGTGGGGTACAGTTATTTATTTAATTAGATTTACCTTTCAATGTTTGATTGACAAGGTTGCTATCAGAGGGAAAAAATGAGACTCAGTTTGAATATTTTTTTGGGGGGGGGAAAAGTTGAGAATTGTTTTTGGTCATAAATCATAGAGGTGGATAAAGTCAACCAAAATCTCCAAACTTTTTATGTTTCAAAAAGCTACCTGACTTGCATGATAAATCAGTAAGTTACATAAACCATTGATTTTTGTTATTTTACTGGTATTTATTTCATCTTTGTAATATCAGTAAATTGCGTACATATCTTAATCGTGCTGCTACTGAGCAAATTATTCATTCCTTAATAACATTACGTACAGCCAATTCAATCCTTTATGGCCTGCCGTGTGAACAAATCAGTCGTCTCTAAAGGCTACAAAACACTGCGGCCAGAATTCTTACTCTCTCCAAAAATTCCTGTCACATCAACCCAACTTTGAGAGATTTACACTGGCTTCCTTTATCATATCGTATCATCTATAAGATATTGCTTATCGTATACAAATCTCTCCAAGGTCGTGCTCCACTTTACATATCTGATTTGTTAAAACTGTACATTCCTGTCCGTAATATCTGATTTGTTAAAACTACATTTCTGTCCGTAATTTACGTTCTTCAGATAAATTACTTCTGTTTGAATCAAAATCTAAGCATTCATGCGGGGGAAAGGTCTTTCGCTGTTGCTGCCCCATGGTTATGGAATGAATTGCCATTTTACATCAAATCTTCCATTACTATTGGTTCCTTTAAAAAGAATTTAAAGATCTACTTAATGTCTAAGGCTTTTGTCAATGTTCAATAATTGTTGTTTTGTTTAATATAATTATTTTTGTATTTATTGTATGGCGCCTTGAGCACCTAGTTTGGGTGGTTTGTGCGCATTATAAGTCTTATTATTATTATTATTATTATTATGATTATTATTATGATGATTATGATTATGATTATTATTATTATTATTATGATTATTATTATTATTATTATTATTATTATTATTATCGTCGTCGTCGTTATCGTTATTGTTATTAATATTAGTGTTATTATTATTTTATTACTATTATTATTATTATTATTGTTATTATTATTATTATTATTATTATTATTATTATATATTTGTAGGTGTACATTGTGGAAATGATTGTGGATCCTGCTATATGTGCCAAAAGGAACATCCATAACCGTACCAAAGAGGAGATACAGCAGGTGAGTTGATTGTTTGCCGTCATTATTAAGATGAATAGGTTTAGGTGATAAGCAGAGATTGGGGTGTCCGTGACATGGTGACTTTTTGTGACAAAATTTCATTGTCCAAAAATCTGTGACATTTTGAAAATTTTGTGACAAAATGTGACAAAATGAACATAAACAGATGTATTAAAATTTGTCTGACATTTTGTGACATGTTTTACCCCTTCACTCACACTCATTAATAATTTGATGTTGCATTTTCGTGGCGGATTCCATTTTTCATGAAACAGACGTAACCAAATGATCATTTCTATGAGTATCACCGGTCAACTGGTTATAATGTGTGAATCTATGCCCATCAAATGTGACAAAAGGTGCCAAACATTATGCAACATTTAAGACATTTATGTAACAAATTTGTAATTTTGTTACGTGACATTTTGTGACAGTCATTAATTATTATCACTCCATTCTTTGTGATAAGAGAGGATTAAAAAAAAAATGAAATTGATAACAAATTTACAGTTTTTACTCTGTTAATTACAGGACGTAATGTGTAAGTGAAATTAAAATAAAATAAGAAGTGCCTCAAACAATATGTCCAGTAATTCCTGTCGTGTATCAGCAGTGTCACAATCAAGAGTGTAGGGAGAAGACCACATGAGGGGGAGCTACAGTAAATGGTGAAAAGTGTATAACAGATTAAAACTGGATGCTTCATCAGGAGGTTGCACAGCGAGTGGGATGGGTAAATAGTGTAAGTAATATTGTGTGAAAGGCATGTAATGGATGGTGTGTCGATTTGTATTGTTTTGTGGTGCTGTTGTTGGCTTCTTAAAGATGAAATGAATTTGATGGTTTTCAAAACGAGTTTTGTGTCACTTCAGAAATACTTCTCTAATCCATTGTATTGTATCTATTGGTGAAGTTTGTGATTGCTTTGCTTCTATACTTTCAGGTCCTAGATGACTTTGAACCCGTACCCAATTCTGTCAAACAACTCGATGTGCGATCCATCCTGCAAGATGCAGCAATCACTGAGGTAACCTAAGTCATTACATGAAGGAGATTCAATTTACTACAGTACTAGATTGCATTATAACATGGGTAGAAATTACAAAGTTCACATTTTGGTGTAGGGTATAGTTTTGTCATAAAATTTGCAGAAAGTCAGAAGAAGAAAAACTCATTTGATAAAGAAATTGAAATTTACAGTTATTTTGATTTTCAATTCATCTTGGATAGGTGGTTCAAGAATAAGAGTATCTAAATGAACAGAGTTGCAGAATTTACTATTTATTTTTGCAAAACAGCATTTGGCTTTAACAATGTTCTATAAATGATAAGCTGTTTAGTAGCTAAATATTGCTTTATACGGAAAAGGCACTGTATGTGTTAGATGCATGGTCTTTCTACAATAAACAGTGTTATAAAAAATGAACAGTAAAGTGAGAGGTTCTGTATTGATCTTCAGGCCGTGCATTAATGGTGTAATTTTTATTTTAAACAATTGAAATTTTTGTGTATGAAATTTTTAAAACATAGATTGATTCCTTCCCTTCTTGATGTTTGTATTAACAAAATATTTTATACGTTTTTATTATTATTGCAGGTTGAAATGGAGGACTTTGACCCCGAAGCAGAGGCCGAAGCGGAAGTTAAAAGGTTGAAGCAAAAAGAAGACAAAGCCAAGAAAGAGGAGGAGGAGCTAGTGGTATGAGGGCTTTCATTTTTTCATTATTTTCATCACAAATTATAGATTATAATCTTTTTGATGAAAATAAGTATTTCTTGATAAGGTTTTTTCTCTGTCAAGTTTCTTGGTGCAGAGAATGGATCGACGTTGTCATGGTAACATTTTGTGACAAAATTTTATTGTCCAAAAAGCTGTGACGTTCAGTGACATTTTGTAACAAAATGTGACAAAATGAACATCAAAGAGTGTATTAAGATTTGTCTGATATTTTGTGACATGTTTTACCCCTTCACTCACACTCATTGGTAATTTGATGTTGCATGTTAGTGGTGGATTCCATTTTTCATGAAACAGACAACCAAATGATCCTTTCTATTATTAGTGTCACCGGTCAACTGGTCATGATGTGTGAATCTATTCCAATCAAATGTGACAAAAGGCAAAAGTGATGTGACATACTGTGCAAAAGGTGCCAAAAATTCTGTGACATTTGAAACATTTGTGACAAATTTAAAATTTTGTGACGTGACATATTACGGCAAGTCATCAATCAGCACTCCATTTTCTCGTTGTGGTTTTTGTCCTTGTGTTTTTAAATATTTTTGTATTTGTATATAGTGCCTTTTTGCCTTGTTATGCATTTAAGTTTTTGCCTTGTTTTGCAACCTAAGTTTGTATATATTATTGTAAGCACTGCACCATGAAGGACATACAGCGAGATCATCATTCACGTCACACTATCTGCATGTAGTGATTCACCCATTGGAGGACTACTTTACAGTGTTACCAGAGTAGCACTGAGCTCAACTAGAGGCAGTACCTACCATCGGATGTATCATCTTGGTTTGTAAAAGATCTTTTGCTGCACAGGTCAAGAAAAGTTCTTCAAGATTAACTTGAAAAATGTGAGCTTTTAAATTGTTTGTAGGTTTTGAGATGATAGTAATTTATCACTCAAATACTGGTAAGATTCATCTTTCATTTTATAGTTTCTTTGATTTACAGGTGAGTAGGTATAAGTAACATTAATTGTGTCTCAAGTGTTGGTAAGTTGAATAGAGGATTTATAGTTTCTTATAGCTTAGGATAGTGCATTGATTTACAATTTAATAACTTAACTGTATCTTTTCAATATTAATTCAGTTCAGGATTGATTTAGAAGCTTTTTGAATGTTTACCAGGTGATAAAAGGTTTTTATTTCTGTCTATACAAGATGAAAATTAAGTAAGTTGAGCAAACATTAAAGAGTGTGGACTTTTATTCACGGTTATTCTGAAATTATCAAAACCTTCCCTCATGTATTTTCTGTGCAGAAATGGAATGGCATACGAGGGCAGGAATTAAGCTGATAATTGATTCATAATCAGTCAGGGCAGCAGCATCCTTTGGCATTTAGATTTAGAGTTAATCTTATATGTGGTCTTCAAAAGAAAAATTAAACATGTGTAAATGTTTTAGTTGTTCAACCCAGCCCTCTTAGCACTCAGAGCTGTTTTGTATAACATTTATTCGTAATAATGAAACTAGCCAAAGTAGAGGGAAATATGTCTTGTCACCATTTTGGTGATTCTTTGGTGAGATTTTGTTGTTGCTAGCTTTTGTTGTTTACTATTTATAGTACTAAAAGCCTAATGGATGGAAATTTATGTCACCCTAGACAGGATGCAGTCCATCAAGGTTGGAGTTAGTCTTTGTTTTAGAGGTATTATTTAAATAGAATTCTTTAATCAAGAATAGAAGATATATCATCATCATCATTGGTCAGCTCTCACACAGATGACTGTAAGCTTCCTCCAACCCTTTCTATCACTAGCAAGGTTGGCTATATGGCTTGGGGATACCTGGCTGGCGTCTATCATCTCCCAGTAAGTTTTGGATATATGGCAGATAGGATGTGTGTTGATGTCCTGGCCTATGATAGAAGGCATACAGGCTAGCAGGTTCATCCATTGCCATTCAAGGAATGTGGCCTAGGAAATTGAAGTTGTATTCTGTAGCAAATAAATATCACACTTTGTTTAAAAGTTAATATTGTTTGGTCAAATAAGCAAGAATTTAAGTATGCATAGTAATGAGGTATAGTTTTGAGATTTTATACAATCTACTATTGCCATGACTGAAACGAACAATATCTTTTAGATATTTATTGTTTGATACTGAGATACTGTAGGATAACTGTTCTTCTCTTCAAAACAAACACATTTATTGAAAAATATATGTTGCATGTTAGTACCACAAGAAGATATTTTAGTAGTATTTTTGGAGGGTGGGTGAGAAGTAGGGGTGGGGTGGAGAAGGATTGTCAATGGTAGCCTTGAAAACTTGGTTTTATATTAAAGTCTTTGAGATCGCTTTTTAGTGACACCTTTCTGCCTAATGATTCTGCTTTAGCTGGAGCACCAGATTATCTACTTAAGCGGCTGCAAAGAATTCAAAACATGGATTGTCGCATTTTATTTAACCTCCAGAAATTTGATCACATTTCCATTCATATGCAAGAACTACACTGGTTGAAGGTACCAGAGGGAATAGAGTTTAAATTTGCATTACTTGTATTTCATTGTTTACATGGTGAAGCCCCATCATATCTTTAGTCTTTACTGACAAGAAAAAGTGGATACTGTCTGCGCTCTTCAGCTTCATACCAACTAAGAACAAGCCATTGCTCAAACTCGTTGGCAAGAAATGGGGCTTTTCAACATTTGGGGCTGAAGGTTTGGAATAGTCTCCCTGTTGAATAGAGACTGATCACTAATTTATCTTTGTTCAAGAGAAAACTTAAAGCCCACATGTTTTGTAGATTATATCCAAATTTGTCTTAACTGTTTCTTACTGTAAAGCACCTTTGTTGTACATTGTTGTATTTTTGGGGCGCTATACAAATGTTGAATTTTAAACTTTAATGATACGACAAAAAAAAATGAAAATTTGTATTAGCTAATTCTGTGGAAGAGGATTTAGTCAAATAAATACAATATTTATTTTTCTACAAAACTTGAAATTTCATGGAGTAAAAGTATCACCCTTTAACTGAGTTTACTGGTATATTTTGTCTTTTTATCATTTTTACTATTATAATTGTCCATATGGTGTCTTCCAGCTTTTTATTCTGCTTATTGCATATCACGATTTACCTCCCCAGAGCTTCTCTCACCCCTCACAACTCCATAGCTGACCTTTCCCAGAAAAACCCTTCCGGATAAAATTATCTCCTTCCTTCATCGTGCCTCCCTCTACAACCATGTTTAGTCCTCCTCTCCCACCCCCTCTACCTACATTTACCCCTTTTTTTGCACCCCTGCACTTCCTCTTTCGATTGCAGCTTTCTGGCTATTTGCCCCTGTTCTTCTCTCAAACCCTCCTATTTTCTTTTCTTTTACCTCTGGAATGATCTAACCTCTCAGGCACAACTTGACCCTCGCTGTTGTGGTATCGTTAAGCCCTCATCAAACAAACAAACATTAAGTACATGATGATGCATTTAATCAATGAAAATGCATTTAAATTTCTAAGACAGATTTGGATATTGTTGTAGAAAAACAAATTTTGTCTCATTTGTAAGTTCATTGAGTCACATCAGAAGATGAAGAAATCAGTGTATACAATTTTCATTGGGTTTCACATTTTTTATTTGATGAATTTGGAGGGTTTGAACCTATGCCATTTTTGTATAAAATTTTTTTGTGGGGTGGGGGAGCAGAAGAGCTGGGTGGGTGGTATCCATATATAGAGGAGGCCTAGTAATCCAAGATATTGGTAGTAAAATTTAATGTGAAATATCTTGGAAATTATTGTTGTACATAGAAAGACCTAGCCTACAAATTATTCCCTTTTACAATGTCAAGTAGTGAACAATGAGACCCTTTAAGTTGGTTGTAAAGGAGTGGGTGATTTTATTCAGGACAAAACAAGAATTTAGTTTACATGTCAGAAGGATAAGAAAATATGCATGCCCAACCAGTGGTGTTGATATACACAAGCCTTGTAAAGTTTCTTTGGGGACATGATTGTTTAAGCAAGAGACAAAAAGAGAATGTTACATAATAGGACTTTTAGACATGAGCTCAGTGGGGGGTAGGACAGGCTTTTTTCTCATCACTCATGTTGATATATTAAACATTGCAAATATCCACACTCTAGAGCTTGCTGAAAGTATAAAGAATGTGGAGTCTAGCCTGATAGTCTAAAGTGATCATTTCTCCAATTGTTAATTACCAAAAACATATAAATACAACTATGTTTTAGTTGTATTCTTGTTTTGTTGAAATTTCAACTATGTTTTAGTTGTATTTTGTTTTGTTAAAATAATGTATGCATTTAAATTAAAGATTTTTTGAGTAAGATATTGAAATATCTCGAATGGTGTGTAATGCCTTGTTGCTAATCCATAAAAACCTGTTTATTCTGCACATCCCTTGCTTTTACTCATAAACATACATTTTAGTGCTTTTAGTTAGGTATTAGAGGGATAGGATAATTGATCTTTATGGCAGGGCCTACAAGGAAACAGTGAATTTGATGTAATGAGATGTTCTAAGAACAAGTACTATAAAAAATTAGATCATAATTAAAATAATATCAAAATAAAGATCACAAAGTTAGTTTTTTAACTTGTCTTCCCTGAAATGCAAATTTCAACATAATACTGGTTTGTTAGTAATTTGCCTTTAATTGTGAAACAGATATGCAAATTATTAGTCAACAACATTTGACTATGAATGTTTAATTTAAAACTAATTTTCAATGCAAATTAGTCACAACAAGCCATAAAATTAGGTTTTTTGATGTTCAATTGAAGAATGCAAATTAGTCACACAACAAGCCATAAAATTAGTTCATAATTCAATTGACCTAATATCAAAATTAGAACAACAAGCCATAAAATTAGGTTTGTTACAACTTGCCTTCAATTGACCTGACATATGCAAATTAGTCAGTCACACAACAAGCCATAAAATTTGGTTTGTTACAACTTGCCTTCAATTGACCTGACATATGCAAATTAGTCACACAACAAGCCATAAAATTAGGTTTGTTACAACTTGCCTTCAATTGACCTGACATATGCAATATATTAATCACACAACAAGCCATATATTAGGTTTGTTACAACTTGCCTTCAATCGACCTGACATATGCAAATTATTACTCACACAACCAGCCATAAAAATAGGTTTGTTACAACTTGCCTTTAATTGACCTGACATATGCAAATTAGTCACACAACAAGCCATAAAATTAGGTTTGTTACAACTATTTGCCCTAAATTGACCTGACATGTGCAAATTAGTCACAACAAGCCATACAATTTGGTTTGTAACAACTTGCCTTCAATTGACCTGAAGTATGCAAATTAGTCACACAACAAGCCATAAAATTAGGTTTGTTACAACTTGCCTTCAATTGACCTGACATGCAAATTATTAGTCACACAACAAGCCATGAAATTAGGTTTGTTACAACTTGCCTTCAATTGACCTGACATATGCAAATTAGTCACACAACAAGCCATAAAATTAGGTTTGTTACAACTTGCCTTCAATTGACCTGACATATGCAATATATTAATCACACAACAAGTCATATATTAGGTTTGTTACAACTTGCCTTCAATCGACCTGACATATGCAAATTATTACTCACACAACAAGCCATAAAAATAGGTTTGTTACAACTTGCCTTTAATTGACCTGACATATGCAAATTAGTCACACAACAAGCCATAAAATTAGGTTTGTTACAACTTGCCTTCAATTGACCTGACATGCAAATTATTAGTCACACAACAAGCCATGAAATTAGGTTTGTTACAACTTGCCTTCAATTGACCTGACATGCAAATTAGTCACACAACAAGCCATAAAATTAGGTTTGTTACAACTTGCCTTCAATTGACCTGACATATGCAAATTAGTCACACAACAAGCCATAAAATTACGTTTGTTACAACTTACCTTCAATTGACCTGACATATGCAAATTAGTCACGCAACAAGCCATAAAATTAGGTTTGTTACAACTTGCCTTCAATTGACCTGAAGTATGCAAATTAGTCACACAACAAGCCATAAAATTAGGTTTGTTACAACTTGCCTTCAATTGACCTGACATATGCAAATTATTAGTCACACAACAAGCCATAAAATTAGGTTTGTTACAACTTGCCTTCAATCGACCTGACATATGCAAATTATTACTCACACAACAAGCCATAAAAATAGGTTTGTTACAACTTGCCTTTAATTGACCTGACATATGCAAATTAGTCACACAACAAGCCATAAAATTAGGTTTGTTACAACTTGCCTTCAATTGACCTGACATATGCAATATATTAATCACACAACAAGCCATATATTAGGTTTGTTACAACTTGCCTTCAATCGACCTGACATATGCAAATTATTAGTCACATAACAAGCCATAGAATTAGGTTTGTTA
The DNA here is from genome assembly GCA_020152595.1 of Chiridota heheva. Lineage (NCBI taxonomy): Eukaryota > Metazoa > Echinodermata > Holothuroidea > Apodida > Chiridotidae > Chiridota > Chiridota heheva. Next base: position 435,932 of record JAIGNY010001093.1, read on the forward strand.
CAACTTGCCTTCAATTGACTTGAAGTATGCAAATTATTACTCACACAACAAGCCATAAAATTAGGTTTGTTACAACTTGCTTTCAATTAACCTGAAGTATGCAAATTATTACTCACACAACAAGCCATAAAATTAGGTTTGTTACAACTTTTTCTTAATTGACCTGAAGTATGCAAATTAGTCACACAACAAGCCATAAAATTAGGTTTGTTACAACTTGCCTTCAATTGACCTAAAATATGCAAATTAGTCACACAAGCCATAAAATTAGGTTTGTTACAACTTGCCTTTAATTGACCTGACATATGCAAATTATTAGTCACACAACAAGCTATAAAATTAGGTTTGTTACAACTTGCCTTCAATTGACCTGCATATGCAAATTAGTCACACAACAAGCCATAAAATTAGGTTTGTTACAACTTGCCTTCAATTGACCTGACATATGCAAATTATTAGTCACATAACAAGCCATAAAATTAGGTTTGTTACAACTTGCCTTCAATCGACCTGAAGTATGCAAATTATTACTCACACAACAAGCCATAAAATTAGGTTTGTTACAACTTGCCTTCAATTGACCTGCAGTATGCAAATTAGTCACACAACAAGCCATAAAATTAGGTTTGTTACAACTTGCCTTCAATTGACCTGACATATGCAAATTATTAGTCACACAACAAGCCATGAAATTAGGTTTGTTACAACTTGCCTTCAATTGACCTGACATATGCAAATTAGTCACACAACAAGCCATGAAATTAGGTTTGTTACAACTTGCCTTCAATTGACCTGACATATGCAATATATTAATCACACAACAAGCCATATATTAGGTTTGTTACAACTTGCCTTCAATCGACCTGACATATGCAAATTATTAGTCACATAACAAGCCATACAATTAGGTTTGTTACAACTTGCCTTCAATTGACTTGAAGTATGCAAATTAGTCACACAACAAGCCATAAAATTAGGTTTGTTACAACTTGCTTTCAATTGACCTGAAGTATGCAAATTATTACTCACACAACAAGCCATAAAATTAGGTTTGTTACAACTTTTTCTTAATTGACCTGAAGTATGCAAATTAGTCACACAACAAGCCATAAAATTAGGTTTGTTACAACTTGCCTTCAATTGACCTAAAATATGCAAATTAGTCACACAACAAGCCATAAAATTAGGTTTGTTACAACTTGCCTTTAATTGACCTGACATATGCAAATTATTAGTCACACAACAAGCCATAAAATTAGGTTTGTTACAACTTGCCTTCAATTGACCTGACATGCAAATTATTACTCACACAACAAGCCATAAAATTAGGTTTGTTACAACTTGCTTTCAATTGACCTGAAGTATGCAAATTATTACTCACACAACAAGCCATAAAATTAGGTTTGTTACAACTTTTTCTTATTTGACCTGAAGTATGCAAATTAGTCACACAACAAGCCATAAAATTAGGTTTGTTACAACTTGCCTTCAATTGACCTAAAATATGCAAATTAGTCACACAACAAGCCATAAAATTAGGTTTGTTACAACTTGCCTTTAATTGACCTGACATATGCAAATTATTAGTCACACAACAAGCCATAAAATTAGGTTTGTTACAACTTGCCTTCAATTGACCTGACATGCAAATTATTACTCACACAACCAGCCATAAAATTAGGTTTGTTACAACTTGCTTTCAATTGACCTGAAGTATGCAAATTAGTCACACAACAAGCCATGAAATTAGGTTTGTTACAACTTGCCTTTAATTGACCTGACATATGCAAATTATTAGTCACATAATAAGCCTTAAAAATAGGTTTGTTACAACTTGCCTTCAATTGACCTGACATATGCAAATTATTAGTCACACAACAAGCCATAAAAAATAGGTTTGTTACAACTTATCTTCAATTGACCTGACATATGCAAATTGTTAGTCACACAAGCCATAAAATTTGGTTTGTTACAACTTGCCTTCAATTGACCTGACATATGCAAATTAGTCACGCAACAAGCCATAAAATTAGGTTTGTTACAACTTGCCTTCAATTGACCTGAAGTATGCAAATTAGTCACACAACAAGCCATAAAATTAGGTTTGTTACAACTTGCCTTCAATTGACCTGACATATGCAAATTATTAGTCACACAACAAGCCATGAAATTAGGTTTGTTACAACTTGCCTTCAATTGACCTGACATATGCAAATTAGTCACACAACAAGCCATAAAATTAGGTTTGTTACAACTTGCCTTCAATTGACCTGACATATGCAATATATTAATCACACAACAAGCCATATATTAGGTTTGTTACAACTTGCCTTCAATCGACCTGAAGTATGCAAATTATTACTCACACAACAAGCCATACAATTAGGTTTGTTACAACTTGCCTTCAATTGACCTGAAGTATGCAAATTAGTCACACAACAAGCCATATATTAGGTTTGTTACAACTTGCCTTCAATCGACCTGACATATGCAAATTATTAGTCACATAACAAGCCATAGAATTAGGTTTGTTACAACTTTCCTTCAATTGACTTGAAGTATGCAAATTAGTCACACAACAAGCCATACAATTAGGTTTGCTACAACTTGCTTTCAATTGACCTGAAGTATGCAAATTATTACTCGCACAACAAGCCATAAAATTAGGTTTGTTACAACTTTTTCTTAATTGACCTGAAGTATGCAAATTAGTCACACAACAAGCCATAAAATTAGGTTTGTTACAACTTGCCTTTAATTGACCTGACATATGCAAATTATTAGTCACACAACAAGCCATAAAATTAGGTTTGTTACAACTTGCCTTCAATTGACATGCATATGCAAATTAGTCACACAACAAGCCATATATTAGGTTTGTTACAACTTGCCTTCAATTGACCTGACATATGCAAATTATTAGTCACATAACAAGCCATAAAATTAGGTTTGTTACAACTTGCCTTCAATCGACCTGAAGTATGCAAATTATTACTCACACAACAAGCCATAAAATTAGGTTTGTTACAACTTGTTCTTAATTGACCTGAAGTATGCAAATTAGTCACACAAGCCATAAAATTAGGTTTGTTACAACTTGCCTTCAATTGACCTGACATATGCAATATATTAATCACACAACAAGCCATATATTAGGTTTGTTACAACTTGCCTTCAATCGACCTGAAGTATGCAAATTATTACTCACACAACAAGCCATAATATTAGGTTTGTACAAGTTGCCCTAAATTGACCTGACATGTAAATTGTTAGTCACACAACAAGCCAACTCAGCAAGCAGGCGTTTATAGATTTTACAACATTCTCCATCAACTGCATAGTGGGAACTGTTTGGAAGAAATGGTTAGAACTACACAATTCAAAGCTGTTCAAAATACATTTGGTGTTAATTACACTGGAGTATTGTTTTGCTTTGTACTGTTACATAATATGTTGCTCCTAATTAAATCATCCTGACATGCCTTTTGAGTATCTTAATATTCATACCTTCACAAGGTAAGGGTTTGAGTACTTCATCGTGCATGTCGAACACAAAGATTATTTTATGGTAGAAGAAGTGCATTTGTGAGGTTTGAGACTTCTTCAACAGCCCCACCACTTAAGATAAAGAAGTTACTATGTGACTCTCTTTTTTCTTCCTGCCTTGTGTAGATGTAATTTAGGGATTATGATTGACATGTAAAAGGTAGGGATTATGATAAACATGTAAAAGGGTAATAGCTCTACCATCTTTGGAAGTTGTCTTAGAGAGTTGTAGGTCTTCTCATGGCCTTGGTCTTGTTGATAATCATTGTGGTTTCTGTTGGAATTTGGATGCATGTAACTACCAAGTAAACATTAATATTTAGTTGGAGAGTAATTACCTCCACCAAGGAAGTTGGACGGAGGTTATGTTTTCGCCTGTGTTTGTCTGATTGTTTGCCATCAACATTTCTCAAGAACTGATTGATTGGATTTGGTGTGTTGTGTTTGCTGCTTAAGGAAGAGGTGATTAAAATATGAGACATTGGAATAAGGGAAGGGTCAAGACTTGAGAGGTGGGATGTTTTGGGATGAGATCTGTCAAGACTTCTAGTTCAAACTATGAACAATTCCTGCCCTGATAGGATTTGCAAACAATCCACTTTCTAGACTTAAAGGAATATTCCCATGGTTTTTTGTACAAAAAAAATTGAAAGAGCATACTTTCAGAACCAATTTGGTACAAAAAATCAGGTTGATAGCTTATTCCGTTCAGGAGATATGGATTTTTAAGGATTTCCAATTGCATTTTGAAATTTTTGTACAGTATGATGAATTCTTGTTTGATGATGTCATAGAATTGCAAATGTTTATGTATTTCTTTGAATGTTAATTGGTTGTTTCTGTATGATTAGAAACAATTTTCTAAAAGTTATTGAAGTAGGGTATATTTGACAATGTATATAAATACCTAAGTTCATCAATTTATTTTTCTAGTGGTTTTACTGATGAAAAATGATGATAGATTTTAATGAAAAATATAAGCTTTGTGGGAGAATGTGTTGCTGTGATGTCATACTGAGCCTTTTCCTATTCGTTTATTGGCATTTGTTGTGAACCGTAACATTTGAATATCTCCTGGTAGGAATAACATATCAACATGATTTTAGTACTAAATTGTTTCTAAAACTTTCTCTTTCTTGTGAATGGTTACAAAAAAAAACATGGGAATATTCCTTTAAAAGAAAATCAAACCTTGTGGTTGGGTAAAAGAAAATCAAAACAGTTGCTTTTGGCATGAATGGAAAGGATGAAATGTGAATCTTTCTTGAAAAGAACTCAAACAATGAATGCTTAGCCTAATTAAAACTGAAACAATGCAGGTAGATAACCCTGAAGTGTCCATAATGCAAATGGAAAATACTGATTAGAAGTGTGGAAGAGATTTTGAGATAAAACTTAGTGGGTCTGGGATTTCTGAGATTGATTGTATTGGGGATGGGGTTGAACTTGACAGAATTTTAGGCATGTTGGAATTATTAAGCAGACAGAATTAGGCACTCAACAGAGTGCTAAGATTCTAGTTATCATTGCATTGGACTCCTAAAGATTATGATTTAGCAAAAGTGTTTGAACAGTTTTATTGAAACTTTTGGTCTCTCTCTTAACATTAGATGGATAACTCATGAATTTCACTCTGCATCAAAGAGTCAGGGTCTAGCTTTAACTCATATGTTAGTGAGAACTTGAATATGGTAACTGTTTATTGGTGGTTTCCTAAATCTTGCCTGATGATTGCTTTTAAACGATTTAGACATGGGGATGATATTACTTCTTCTGCACTATTGCAGGAACATTTATTTGCAATTGCAAGGAGTGCAAATACTGTTTATCAAGGTCTAGAAGTTATTGATTGTTTAACAAGCTCATTTGTTGTGTGTAATTACATTTGATAGGGATGTCCTTATCAAATTGCCAAGCTTCAAAACATCACTGCTCACAAATGGCAGAACTCACATTTTGCACCAATTACATTGTCTGCCTATATCTGAAAGGATCAAATACAAACTTCTCATTCTCACTTTGTCACTCAGATTCAATGCTGCAATTCTCTTAAATCCCCCATTGATTAGAATCAAAACTTACGGTGAAAGATCATATAAATGTACAGCCTTTTAACTTTTAACTCCCTACCCACATCAGGAATGCCCCTTCAATTAATAACTTTAAAAATGTTCTCAAAACTAAATTTAAGATGCTATATATAGGCCTATATATATATATATATATATATATATATATATATATATATATATATATATATATATATATATATATATATATATATATATATATATATATATATATATATATATATATATATATATATATATATATATATATATATATATATATATATATATATATATATATATATATATATATATATATATATATATATATATATATATATTATATATATATATATATATATATATATATATATATATATATAGGCCTATATATAGGCCTATATATAGGCCTATATATATAGGCCTGTATATATAGGCATATATATATATATATATACATACATATATATATATGTATATATATATATATATATATATATATATATATATATATATATATATATATATATAAGCTATATATAGGCTATATATAGGCTGTATATACATATATTATATATATATATATATATATATATATATATATATATATATATATATATATATATATATATATATATATATATATATATATATAGGCTATATATAGGCTATATATATATAGGTTATATATATATAGGTTATATACATATAGGCTATACATATATATATATATATATATATATATATATATATATATATATATATATATATATATATATATATATATATATATATATATATATATATATAGAGGCATGTATATTATATATATTAATTTCTAGCACTTGTATGACTGCTGTATTTTTGCAATTTAATCTGTATTATAAAGTGCATTGAGACCTTTGGTAAGTGTACTATATAGAAGTATGTTATTATTATTATTGACTTTCTGTGTATGTTTTGTTCAGTAAATCTTAAGGATACACTGATTAGTTTATATTATGACATGTTGTACTTACCTTGATTGTTTCATGTATGTATATGCATGTTAAAGGTCTAGCAACACTTTGAAGACAATTTTTACTTGAAAACCTTTCAGAAATGTTGTATTCTCAGGGTGATTGTTTCACTGTTTGTCCTCTATTCAATTTGTCTAGCATTTTGAAACAAAAAACTTGCAGATGACATTTTTGTCTTTTTTGAATTTTCAATATGTGAGTCACTGCCATTTGTAAAGCACTAAAGCCAAGTAGAAGATAGTTCTAAGACACTTCAAAGCCAGATGGAAAAGATAAGTTTTTTAAGAGTTCCTTAATAAATATCAAACAAATCTGCTGCTTTTAAGAACCTTCAAAGGTTGTCAGTCCCTTTATTCATGGATTGAATGATAAGAAAAATCTTTTTTTTATTTCTTTTTATTTTAAGCTAAGCTACATTGTAATTTTGAAAATTGAATATCTTTGTCCACATGGAAGAAGATTCTTCACTAATTTGTTTGGCTTGGCCTTTCTTTCCCAAGACGCTATTCAGTTTTGTTGAAGATTTATTAATGCACATGGGCCTAATTGACTGTCATTTCCATACCATAGTTCAGTAGGAGAGTTACAATATTGTTCTGAACTGCTGTTTTTTGCACACCAAGGTTGTTCCGAACTTCCATGTCAACTATTTTACTTCTCATGTTAATCGATTTTTTCACTTCAAGCAGTTTTAGGTTTAGATACTTTTGTAAAGTTCTGAACCTTTCCACACTACTAGGCCTATGAACAGAATACGTACTCCAGAGTTGAATGTTTTTCCTCACTCAAATCATTTTTCTGTGTAAGTGCTTTGTATATTCTTTCATGTAAGATGCCTTCCCAACTTACTAGGCTTATACCAATCAAGCAAAGTACTCCAAAGAGTTCATCGAGAATGTACAGTATGTTGTTACTTACCTTTTTGAATGATCATATTTGTATATTTGGCCGTGAAAGTGCTTTGTTTAATCCATATCCTTCTACAATGGGCCTAGTTTTACAATGGGCCTAGTTCTTTCAAAGGCCATGAACAAAGCAAAAAAACAAAATCATTTAGAAATTCACTATTTATTATATTTTTTAGCATCGCTATATATGTAATATTTTATGCACATTTGTGGTTTAAGCAGATGTAATCATGTCCGTGGCATGGTGACATTTTGTGACAAAATTTTATTGTCCAAAAATCGTTGACATTTTGACAATTTTGTGACAAAATGTGACATTTTGAAAATTGTGTAACAAAATGAACATAAACAGATGTATTAAAATTTGTCTGACATTTTGTGACATGTTTTATCCTTCAACTCACTCATTGGTAATTTGATGTTGGATTTTGATGGTGGATTTGATTTTTCATGAAACACGTAACCAAATTATCCTTTCTGTGAGTATTACCAACTAGTCATGATGTGTGAATCTATGCCAATCATATGTGACAAAGGCAAAACTGATGTGACATTCTGTACAAAAGGTGCCAAAAATTATGCAACATTTGAGACCTGTGACAGATTTGAAATTTTGTGAAATGACATTTTATGAAGTGACATTTTGTGACAAGTCATCAATCATCACTCCAGTCTCTGACATTTGTGATGTAAGTGATTTTGACAATAAGTGACAATAAGTGTACAGATCTTATCAATATGAGCTCGAACCTGTACAAGACATTCTTATCATTTATTTTTCAAGACTGAAATCATGGAAAGAATTATTTAAATCTGAAGATTTTATTGCAACCCAAATTAAGCATATATTTATTAATGATTTATTGGGCTGTAATCAGCTATTAACTGGAAAATAAAAGAGCTGTTTCTAAAATTCAAAGACTTGTTTTACCCCTAATTGAAATTGAAAAACCTTTTCCAATAGGTTATTGAACTCTAGACGTCCGGAGACATTCAACAAATATTGATATGATGTAATGCGGTATCCTGGAATTTTTAGCTCTTTTTTAGACAGTCATGGTTTTCTTCATTACACCTTTAATCAGTCAGGGAGCTGTCCTATTTTAAGAACCTGTAAAATACCTAAGCTAATAGACGTCCTGTAGCCGTTTTGTTCATATTTTGTGATAAAAATGTACATAAAGATTAAGTCCTTAGAGACCAGTTTGTCATATACATTGTAAGATATTGGGATGTGTAATTTTATTTCTTAGAATCTGCATTCCCAACGACAAATTTATACTTTTACAAATATTTGAATTTTTAAAATGACTGTTTTGTGTCAAAAAGCCTAGCTTTTTTCTTGATATTTCCTCATAATTCAAAAATGGCATGGTAAAAATATAAAATGGAGTGGATAATATTCAGCCATGGAATCAATGAAGGTTTATCACTGAGTTTCAAGTTTTGCCGGGCAAAGAAATTTTTTGCAGAGGTTTTCAAATATGAAAATTATTATACTACAAAAGGCTTTAACGTTAGTATAACAAAGCATTATGGGAAATATCACAAAATGGCGATGTCCAAGTCATGAAAAGTTCCTAATTTAAGGTTTTAGGACCTCTAACGGACTGTGAAAGCTTATTTCCATTTATATTGAAGATGCTTTGTGTATTAGTCTATATAACACACATAATATTCCAGTATCTTACTATAATGGGCATATAATATCTTCCATAATATTCTAGTATCTTTCTATAATGGGCATATGATATCTTCCATAATATTCTAGTATCCATCTGTAATGGGCCTATGATATCTTCCAGAAGTAATTTTGTGTTATTGGGCCTCTGATATCTTCCATAGCATTCTAGTATCCTTCTGTAATGGGCCTCTGATATCTTCCATAATATTCTAGTATTTTCCTGTTGTGGGCCTAAGGTATCTTCCATAATATTCTAGTATTTTTCTGTAATGGGCCTCTGATATCTTCCATAGCATTCTAGTATCCTTCTGTAATGGGCCTTTGATATCTTCCAAAATATTCTAGTATTTTTCTGTTGTGGACCTAAGGTATCTTCCATAATATTCTAGTATTTTTCTGTAATGGGCCTCTAATATCTTCCATAGCATTCTAGTATCCTTCTGTAATGGGCCTTTGATATCTTCCATAATATTCTAGTATTTTCCTGTTGTGGGCCTAAGATATCTTTAATAATATTCTAGTATTTTTCTGTAATGGGCCTATAATATCTTCCATAGCATTCGAGTATCCTTCTGTATTGGGCCTATGATATCTTTCAAAATATTTTAGTATTTTTCTGTTGTGGGCCTCTGATGACTTCCCTAATATTCGAGTATTTTTCTGTAATGGGCCTCTGATATCATCCATTATATTCTAGTATTCTTTTGTAATGGGCCTCTGATATCTTCCATAATGTTCTAGTATTTTTCTGTAATGGGCCTCTGATATTTTCCATAATATTCTAGTATCCTTCTGTAATGGGCCTCTGATATCTTCCATAATATTCTAGTATTTTTCTGTAGTGGGCCTATAACAAGATTATCGTAACAGAATCTCACTTAAATTTTAGGGGTTGATCATGGTAATTTATAGGTGCTTACTTTAATGTTGGTTGTTACTGTCCAACATCATTAAATAACGATCCTTTACCAATTAAGCAAAGTATAATCAAATAAGATAACGTTAGGGACATGTATCTCTTAGTTACACACCAAATATTTTTAAAGGGAAAATCTTCCAGTAGAAAGTTTTGTTTTATTTTATGTTAAACATTTTGATTACATTGGTGCAAGAATTGACCATTCTGGGTTTAATGATTGACAGCTTGTTTTAACCAATCATCGCATGAATTTACCTAACAACAAAATCTGCGTAACTAAGTGGGGGTAAACATCCTACTCTGTGCTGGTGCAGTACAGCTAGCTAACGGCGCGCGCTCATGTAGTCAATGCAACTTACTGTACAAAACAAATTCTTCCACACCCAGACTGAGTGCACGGCAAAATGGTTAACAAAAATTGCGCTTACGGGGCCCGCTGTGGGCTTTGTAAATCTGATTATTGTTACTCAGAACAGTTAGCAAACTGAATTTTGTTTATCCTATTTGCTAAAAACTCTAAAGATCCGGAGAAGTGCCATACATGAATCGAAGCTTGTGGCAGGCCTCGTGAATATCTAAATGTCAACACATTGGTAATGCATGATTGCGGATTTGAGGTTTGTTTGCCCCACATAGTTACCGCGTTGCTATGGTGGGCATGGCCTATTTGGAAACCTGGAAAGGTTAATTCAGAAATGTCATGGAAGGTCATACATGTAAAGAGCTAGGTTTTTACAGAGTTTGCATTTCCTATTGTTTTACCTGCTAAAATAGCTGATAGTTTTTTTAACCATGCATGACCCATCTTGGTGACATAGTTCAAGCATCTCTGGAATAAATGCTTTTACCAACTATGTCATTAAACTTGCCAATTACTTAATAATACAGTGGGATTTTGCTTAAAGCATGTTGTATAATATATTGCTTTTTCTCTTCTTTTTTTTGGTCAAGTTTATTTAAATTGTGGTCTATTACATTGACGAGGATAATCAAAACCTGCTTGAGACCTAGTGCATATGACCCAGAGTGTTTACAAAACGGTTGATTGCAGATAGCTTGTTGGTGAAGATTAATTGCTATGCAACATTTATCATACTTTTCATGTGCTTTTCCAACCAAAAATCCACTGGACCCGTATTTGTTTCTTCTTTTTTGGAAGGACTTGGTTGAGTGCCATACCGAGGTTAAAGAGTATCACACACAGGTCTCTTTTCTTATGTACTTTTTTTTGACTGATATCTAAAAAAAAGAGTTTTAAAACAACCCATTTCCTGTATACCACTACCACACAATATTATTGTAAGTCGGATACTTATCTATTTGAAGTTTATTTTAAAGAAACACTATTATTTTGCCCGCATTTTCATGTGATGATTTTTTAAGGCAATACACGTCAACATTTCATCAACAAAGCATATGCAGTCTGAGTGAAGATGGACAGATAATAGACTTCTATATGTATGCATCAATAAAAGAAACGAAGTGCATTAATATTAGCATTTTAGTGTCACAATGTATGTACCGGTATGTGCTATATTTTGTATTTTAGATGGCACATTTTGTAACTGTTAGGGGTTATTTTAAGCTGAATGTTTTGCATTGATTTTAGAAAGGTGAAAGAAACTGTGTCTTGTTTACTAACTTCTACTATTAATAAGATAAAACACTGGAAACATTGTGTAAAATAACCACTGTTGAAGATCACAGAGGTTGATAAGAGTTCACTGTTATTGTTTTAAGTTTTAAGTTTGTTTTTTGTGAAAACAGAAAATGTAACAAATTATAATTGTCATAAATGCTTTTAATGTCTGTACAGTTAACTGAAAGGGCAATGGTGAGATATAAGGCAAGGTTTTAAATCACTTTAGATATGGTGTAAAACACAATGTCATCAGAACTAAAAGGATATATTGAAGGTATGATTTTGTAGTCAATTTTTTTAAGAGAGTCAGAAGTGAATAAGATAAAGAAAAAGGTAAGTGTTCTGTAGGGAAGTACTGGTATGTCTTAAGAAGTAAAGAATAAGCTTTCTATTATTATGATTGGTCAGGTAAGTTTCTGTTGGTGCAGATAAGGTATATTAAGGTAAATGAACAAAATGTGTATGCATAGTGTGCTAGGAAGGCCACCATCTTGTTTCATGGGTGAGTCCTTTTGTTAAGTTAATAAATAAAAAAATAAAAAAATTGTAGGGTTAACAGGTAAGCTTCTATTTTTGCATGCTACATGTATTAACTTAGTAAGCAGAAATTTGTTTTATGTTGTGTTTAATATTGTCTTTACCTATTTAGAATTTTATGGTAAGTTGCAACAAATCTATTATAAAATTACTACATAAAGTTTTTGTGTTAACACGGTATAGGTAGGGAAAATATTAGATTGGCATATTTAAGTTTGACTGATCGGTGCTGTTTTCGCGTGTTACAATCTTGTGCAAAGATATTAGCCAATGGACAATGCTTGTGGCCAACTACTCAAGTCCACTTTAATGCCAACTCAGATGAACTGTATGTATGTTTCATCTGCCACATCCAGTGCCTTTGATCATCAAGTCTCGTGCGTAAAACTTATATCTAAAAACTCAAGAAAGGAATATATGTGAAGGACTCATCACGTTTCTATTCTCACAAAACTGAATCAAAAAAGCAGTTCCTGGGTTGAAACAAGAAATAGCTCCTTATTTTGTTGGTATTAACTTTGGCGTTGTTTGCTTCCACGAAGGTAATGTTTTGGCCTCTGATACTTATATTTTATCTTTTGTTGTGTTTTTTTTCTTCTTAATAACCATTCTTAAGCACATGGTAAGATGGTGGAATTTATTCTGTTCTCTTGAAAATTCTACAGTCTCAGAACGATATTAAAAATACATAAATTTCCAAGATTGAGAAAATACTATGAAGGTCTATGGACAAGTGCAGAATTTTTTTGTTTTACATTTTATTTTCTATTAAAAGAAATAACAGAAGCACAACATTTTTAAGTAAAACAGCCATTGAGGGGAGGATGTAGTAGCATCTTCAGTTTCTGGCAGATTTATGGTGGATCAAAATTTGAGGGTTTTTTTGGAGGAAAGGAGACAAGGAACAAACCTTGATGTATTCCTATATGTTTTTGAAAATTATATGTCTATTCTTAAATGTTGATGGAGGGATGACAAGAACCCATAAATCCTTTGTCAGAATCCTACAGCCTTTAGATTAATTTTGGCAGAGAATTAACAAAATATATGCATAAGCAGTGTTCACCCTAAGGTTAAAAAAAAAATGGGGGTGGGGGGGTGAGAATTTTGCCCCTTGTGTGATTTGGGGGGAATTTAAAACAAAGTGGGGATTTTTTTTTTTTTTTTTGGAGGGGTAAATAACCAAAAATGACAAATTTATTCTTGCAGGTCCCCCCCCCTACCCCCCTTTCTTCAATTATTTTTGAGGGGGAATTTGAATATGTGCAGGAATTCCACAATCCTGCACCTTAATGTGAACACTGTGCATAAGAAAATTTAAAGGTCTACCCATTCTTTCATCACAAATTTGCATAGATATTTGCGTATGAACACCAGAAAATTAGAACCGTAAAATAGTCAAATTTAAAGGTAACTGATTTTAATGGAATTTTTTGTTGTTGTGATGATTTGTAAGCAATCTAGCTTATGTTGCCTCTACTTGTCCCTATACCTTTAAGTATATCTTATGCCTCATTCTTATTTATCCCATTGTCTTTCTATGTATCTGATGCTATAGGACACCTGAGTTTCAAAGAATTTTAGAGTTAGCTTTCTCCCTTTCAGCACAATTTTGCACAAGATTGAAAAATGCTGCATTTACATTATGAAATGCAGAGTTACTCCAATGGCATCACCATGTAGCATACATTATTTATAGATATTTATATATATTTATAGATACACTTGCTTGGCCACTAGTGAGGATCATTTTGCTACTAGGGTGTGTGATGTATGTATTGTATGCACAATAAGCTCTTATGATGTGAACAATGCCCAACAGTTCTTGTATATCGATAATGGGACTCATTTTGATCATATATTGTGGGTGTAGTTATTGATGATTAATTTTATCACCAAGAATTGAATAGTTCTAAAAAATTGATTTGAATAAATGGTTATATGGATATATATATATATATATATATATATATATATATATATATATATATATATATATATATATATATATATATATATATATATATATATATATATATATATATATCAATGCGATATTTCTAAGGAGAACCTTTGTTTTCTAAAATCAAATACAATTTTATTCAGAATAAAGTTGATGAAATCAAATTTAATAATTCAATGATTGTTTCATATCAGATGTATGATTGTGAAATATTTTCTTTCCATGTATCCTGTGTACTAGAAATTGAAAATGACTATTATTATATATAGCCTTTATAACAAATCATAATCTCAAGGATATAATTAACTCAATTTGATGTCTCGAAGGTAAAGGATTCAAAAGAAATACAGCAGATTTTCATTTGTAAAAAGATCTTCTCATGCTAATATGACAACATTTGCAGAAAAATGTTACTAAATATTTTATGAAAATTCAAAAACAAAACTATAATAAAGGTCAGTTTTCAACAGATTCATGTGGGCAGTTTGTGCTTTCCTCTTAGTATCGAGTCAAAATCATCATACCTTAGGTTGCTAGTATGTGTCCTTATATCTTGCAATGCTTGGAGTGGTCTGTTTGTGATTTTATGATTTTCTTACATATTTGAGCTCAACCACTTGTCAGGTATGCCGTTTATAGCCTAATCTAGGAGATATTTCAGTTTTATATTGCATTGAAAACGGGCAAAAGAATAACTTGATAGACAGCCTGTTGTATCGCTTCATCCGCTAAGTTAGGTTTTTGAAAGTAAAAACATGGATTTGCATATATTTCCTATGTTCAAATGCAATGCGAAATCATGAACCAAACAGCGATGAATGAATTAATTCTACAGTCTCATAGAAAGTGATTTCATGTGCCAAATCATAATTATTCTGCCAGGATGGTATAGGTACACCGTGCTGGGAGTAATAAGTACCCGTGAAAAAAGATGACAGCATTATGACTTCTCAAAGGGAACCTATGGGATTAGTTTCACGCTTGGTCGAAATTGATTATTATATTAGTTTTAGATGCAATTGAGAGGTGCTGTTAAATTATGGATCAGGTGTCAGTCACCTGTCATGGAGACACTCTTTATTTGTATTTTTATTGCATTGAATGTTTTTGCAGAGATGAGGATAAATGGCATATTCTGACACTCTTTAAATCAACCCTGCTAGCCAGGTCGTGCAGGCACTTGAACAAGTTTGAACATTTGTAAGATAATTCAGTAGTTAAAAAGGGGTGGGTGAAAGGGGGTTTCCCTCTTGTGTGATCGGGAATTCCAATGCAATTCCATTTCAACTTTGCCCTAAGAAGTATAGGAAGATTCAGTGTTTTTAAAAGTAAAATCATATTTAATTTTTTTTTTTTTATTTTTTTATTGACAGGCTTCTTTTATGAAAAGTAAATGGGAAGATGCATCTGAGGAGAAGTTGGGTGAGTTGGAGAAATTTGAAATCTCTTAGCTTTTACTCTACCACGTGGCGATATATTCGCCGTTTTGGGTTCCCCATCTTTGACTCCGCCTCCTAAGCGCATTTTCAAAAAAGTGCCAGTAGAGTAAGGGTTAAGTCTTAATTAGTCTCTAAGTCTTAAATTTAAGTTTCTGTGAATCACTACTTTATTCAGGGATTATCTAAAAATTATTTCTCTTTTTGTATCCTTACTTTCACCTCATATGTTAACCCACCCATTTAAAGGTCATCTATCTTGATTAAAATGTGGCGGCATACATTTTATTTCCAAACGATTACTGATTAGCCTAGTGCACATTGGTCCATTAATAGTTCGACCAATCAAAACACACAGATTGAATTCTATTTACCTTGTAACGATAGAGATGACAACTGATTTTGAATGAATTAAGTTTGTGTTATGAAAATATTTATTAATCCTTTTCGTGCAAAATCATATGCTAGTATCTATACCTTTGCTAATACTTTTTATGTGGCCACTTTCTCAGAATTTGACTGATTTATGTAGAGCTTACTATAACATAGTACTGGAGAAATTTGGACATATGGTTGAAGTCAATTAATTGCTGCTTCTATATGAAGTTAAGGGAATCTTTAAACATACTTTATCCGGTATAAAACTTTCATGTTTTACTATGCAGTGCATAGACCTCAGTCAAATTTGGAATGTACAAATTTATTTTGGGTGTTGCCCAAAATGATTTGAAGTCATCTACAGTTAACCCTGAAATGTTGTTCACAATAGAAAACTGAGAGAGAAAAAAAATTGCCCCTGTAGAAAGTACTACCAAATGCTGTAGGATAGTGATTTATGTATATATGCAAATGTTGTGTCATGCAAATGTTGTGATGTACAAGTGAGGAGACAGCTCAAAACCCTTATTACAGTTGGTTCAGGATAAAGTCAAGGTAAAAATTTATTTTCAGTGTCAACTACTTCCCTGAAAAAATAAGAAAATACAGAGGTCTACTGAGTTGACTAATTTTAATTTTTATTCATAGACCTGACTATACAAAGCTGATAAAGGGCCAGTTTTAAAGCATTATATCTCTTTACGAGAACATTTTGACAGATTTTAAAACAATAGCTCATGTACGTCTACCTTTCAATATATCTTCAATTACAAAAATTTATGACAAGGGTTATATCTATGGAAAAGGTAGTTATTTGTTTACTGTACATCCTAGCAAGGGGTGGTTCCTAATGTAGTAATAGACATTGAAATAAGGAATCTTTAATTCAGAGTACAAAATTAACAGTAGTTATTTTGAAGTTGTCAGTTTTTCCCTTCACTTCCCAGACAGGAATGAATATTTCATTAACAATATCTTTAGGGATGTAATAGGTAGTACATATATATGATCTAAATTGTAATGATTTCCACCTTTGCAGACAAACTGGATGGTATCCGTCAGTACAACAAAAGGAAACGTTCCGAATCAGACACTCCCATGCAGAGCTTAGAAGATTATATGACTGATGATGATTTTGTGATGAAACCAACTCAACCAGGAAAGAAGAGAGTGAGTTACTGAAAACAGAAAGAACTAGAATATAGTGCATATCTCCGTCTGCTTGCAATTCCAATATGCCTAACAAGCCCCCCCTTTCCCTGTCCCCGTCCCCTCTGTCCTCTTCCAATCTATCTCAGGAATTGTATCCTCACTGAGTTTTATCCCCACATAATAATGTTTTCCCCACTTTGAATCAGTATTGCCTATTTGCATTCTAAACACTTCAGGGTCATCTACCTCCTGACTGATTTCTTCCAAGGCCATATCAATGTTTTCAGTTTTATTCAAGCTAACCATTTAATGTTTGAGTTCCTTTCAGACAAGATTCACGTTTCATCCTTTTCTTTTCATGCCAAAATCCGTTTGTTTTGATTTTGTTTGATACTAAACCATTTGATTTATGTTTCTTTAGAGTCCAGATAATAGATTGTATGATTTTCATTCAGAGCAAGAATTCATTGTTCAGCACATTTTCCATTAAAAAGTTTCAACTAAGTCTTGACAACTAAGTCTTGACAGATCTCATTTTAAAACTTCCCCATCCCTCTATTTCTGCCCTTCCCCTATTCCAATAAGTCCCAAATTTTAAGGACTTCTTCCTGAAACAGTAAAAAAAAACACACACCAAATGTAATCAAAATCCAATCATCGGTTAATTGAGATATCTTGATGACAAACAAACAAACAGAGGCAAAAACATAACCTCCTTAGTAATATAAAAGTTTTAACGTGCTTACACTCAAAAGGGCAGAGAGGCCAACAATGTTTCCTTAGGCCTAAATATCAACAAGTTTTTATGCTTTTCATATAAAAAAAGAGATATAAATGAAATCTCAGAAAGAGTTTTCTTCAAATTGTTTAGAAATATGGCTTATTATAGCTATTTAGAAATATGGCTTATTATAGCTATTTAGAAATATGGCTTATTATAGCTATTTAGAAATATGGCTTATTATAGCTATTTAGAAATATGGCTAATTATAGCTATTTAGAAATATGGCTTATTATAGCTATTTAGAAATATGGCTTATTATAGCTATTTAGAAATATGGCTTATTATAGCTATTTAGAAATATGGCTTATTATAGCTATTTAGAAATATGGCTTATTATAGCTATTTAGAATTATGGCTTATAGCTATTTAGAAATATGGCTTATTATAGCTATTTAGAAATATGGCTTATTATAGCTATTTAGAAATATGGCTTATTATAGCTATTTAGAAATATGGCCTATTATAGCTATTTAGAAATATGGCTTATTATAGCTGTTTAGAAATATGGCTTATTATAGCTATTTAGAAATATGGCTTATAATAGCTATTTAGAAAAATGGCTTATTATAGCTATTTAGAAATATGGCTTATTATAGCTATTTAGAAATATGGCTTATTATAGCTATTTAGAATTATGGCTTAATATAGCTATTTAGAAATATGGCTTATTATAGCTATTTAGAAATATGGCTTATTATAGCTATTTAGAAATATGGCTTATTATAGCTATTTAGAAATATGGCTTATTATAGCTATTTAGAATTATGGCTTAATATAGCTATTTAGAAATATGGCTTATTATAGCTATTTAGAAATATGGCTTATTATAGCTATTTAGAAATATGGCTTAATATAGCTATTCAGAAATATGGCTTAGTATAGCTATTTAGAAATATGGCTTATTATAGCTATTTAGAAATATGGCTTATTATAGCTATTTAGAAATATGGCTAATTATAGCTATTTAGAAATATGGCTTATTATAGCTATTTAGAAATATGGCTTATTATAGCTATTTAAAAATATGGCTTATTATAGCTATTTAGAAATATGGCTTATTATAGCTATTTAGAAATATGGCTTATTATAGCTATTTAGAATTATGGCTTATAGCTATTTAGAAATATGGCTTATTATAGCTATTTAGAAATATGGCTTATTATAGCTATTTAGAAATATGGCTTATTATAGCTATTTAGAAATATGGCCTATTATAGCTATTTAGAAATATGGCTTATTATAGCTATTTAGAAATATGGCTTATTATAGCTATTTAGAAATATGGCTTATTATAGCTATTTAGAAATATGGCCTATTATAGCTATTTAGAAATATGGCTTATTATAGCTATTTAGAAATATGGCTTATTATAGCTATTTAGAAATATGGCTTATTATAGCTATTTAGAAATATGGCCTATTATAGCTATTTAGAAATATGGCTTATTATAGCTATTTAGAAATATGGCTTATTATAGCTATTTAGAAATATGGCTTATTATAGCTATTTAGAAATATGGCCTATTATAGCTATTTAGAAATATGGCTTATTATAGCTATTTAGAAATATGGCTTATTATAGCTATTTAGAATTATGGCTTAATATAGCTATTTAGAAATATGGCTTAGTATAGCTATTTAGAAATATGGTTTATTATAGCTATTTAGAAATATGGCTTATTTAACTATTTAGAAATATGGCTTATAGCTATTTAGAAATATGGCTTATTATAGCTATTTAGAAATATGGCTTATTATAGCTATTTAGAAATATGGCTTATTTAGCTATTTAAAAATATGGCTTATTATAGCTATTTAGAAATATGGCTTATTATAGCTATTTAGAAATATGGCTTATTATAGCTATTTAAAAATATGGCTTATAATAACTATTTAGAAATATCGTACTCGACGGCTTATTAAAACTATTTAGAAATACAATTACACCAATTTTTAGGCCCAAAGTGTCTTCCTAATAAGCGCCCATTCTGAGGACCATGTACAGTGTATTATTCGAAGTGCATGGTGTGAACTACGCCTATAAGTACCACAAAAACCACTACAAAAACATTGTGAGCATCAGACAGAAAATATGCAAATAATGCAACAGAACTTATTTCAGACTAATCAATAAATGAAATTATCACTCAAAAAATGTTGGGTGGGCAGGGGCGCTAAGTATGTCAAATGCGGTATAGCTTATTGCTATTTAGAAATATTGCTTACAGCTATTTAGAAATATGGCTTATTTGAGCTATTTAGAAATAGGGCTTATTATAGATATTTAGAAATAAGGCTTATTATAGATATTTAGAAATATGGTTTAGTATAGCTATTTAGAAATATGGCTTATTATTATTATTGCTATTTAGAAATATGGCCAAATATAGCTCTAATTGAAAAACCCATCAATCAATGTTAAGATTTTTGACAAACTAATCAAACTTGCAGTAAGAAATGTTGGAGAAGTGGCTCATAGAATTTTGAAGAAAAAAAATTCTGTATGCAATCTGCACTATAGCCTGGTTTATTCATAAAGCCTGTCAGAATATTGTAATGACATGTATCATGTTGGGGTACGGTGTCGTTGATGCTCAGGTTGATGGATCTCATCATTACCCTCCCCCTCCAACCATCCTTGACTTACACTTCTAATTTGCCTCGTCTGATGTGTCACTATTTATAACACACAGGCTGCCAATAAACAATTTCAGTAATAAATGCTTGAGTATATATTTCATCCCAGAGTTGATTCTTTCTTCTTCTTCCAATATTGTACAGACCACTGATAGCATATAATCATACAGTGACTGATAAGTTTAAAAATTTTCAATTTCTTATTCATTTCACTAAAGAAATTCTTTTATATCATATTTATCATATTCTTTCTTGTTCTTTTTACAGGTTCGTTGGGCTGATATGGAAGAGCGTAAAGATCAGGAACGTAAAAGAGCCCTGGGTTTTGTGATTGGTCAAACAGCCAGTGACTGGGAGAAGATCATGGATGATAATTATGCTGATAAAGCACTGAATCGCATGAAGTATTTCTGATTTGGTGAGTGCCTGGTTCTGGTATTTATTGAACATTTTTTTCATGCCATAATTGTTTAAAGGTGCTCTCGTTTAGTGTGGGTCTCACTCTAAATTAAATACCTTTGCAGTACGGAAGAATATCATAAACATAACTAAATCCCAAATCGAGTACTTTAAATTTGTACTTGTTTTCCCATTGAATTTTTGGAATTTGTTTGCTTGTTTGCGATGGGTGAAAATTTCTGTAAATAGTAGACTGTGTAATGCGACTTCTATTGGTTAAAATCTACATAAATTAACCACAGATATTAAATATATCTAAGAAAAGCAAAAACTAACGCCCTCACTTTTCAGCTGAGAGCTCCTTTAAAAATGGGATAAAAAGCCAAAAAATAATTAAAGGATTAAAAAGTTTTAATAATGTTTTACGATTATTTTGCTGTAAGTTAAACTGGATAATAATACAAAGCTCATTGAGATGAGTTTAGTTTGAATGTTGCTTGTGTTTGTGAATCAAATAGTCGTAACTTTTCTTTATTGTTATCCATCGGTGCATAAATTTTACTTCAAGATTCAACATTTTTTGAATTACTCAAATGTTTAATCTGTGAAAATATAAACTTGCAATTATAAATGTAGAGTTTGTTGTCATAGAATATGTGATAGGATGTACTGACAGCTGATAAAGTAATCTAATCACTCAATTTAGATTGATGCTCAAGTGGTAAAGTATTTCAATGTAGGGTAATACTAAGAGAATGACATTTAAAGGATTACTTCAGTGGTCAAGCAAGTTTATCTTATATGAAAGAGGACTTTAAAATAAACAAAATGGTGAAGAAAACATTGGAAAATCTTATTCCATTAGGAGATTTTCAAATTTATTTAAAGTTTGGTATCATTTCTGTAAAAACGACTGAAATCAGACTAGTTGTGATGTCATAGCCTCAGATTCCTCAAAAGTCTTTATGTATTCTATCATATTTTGTCCTTTGATTTTGTAGCTTAAAAACCATGGGATATGTCAAAAAAGTAGTACAATTGAATTTAGGAAGGATATTTATAATATACCACCTAGAAAAATAATTTCAATAGTGAAAAAAGTAAATATACTTTCTTTAAAATACAAAGATTTTGAGGAATCTGAGGCTGTGACATCACAACTAGTCTGATTTCAGTCATTTTTACACAAATGATAGCAAACTTTAAAATTGCATATCTCCATAACGGAATAAGATTTTGTAATGCTTTCTTCACCATTTTGTTTCTTTTGAAGTCCTCTTTCGTAGAAGATAAACTTGCTTGACCACTGAACTAATCCTTTAACAGTGTTTTACTTGTGCTTTATGCAAATTGCAAAGTTTCACAATGCAAATTTGATGCACCAAGGAAAATGTGTTTTTGTGATTGTCCCCTGTGGCTGAGATGAGTTTGTGCTAATTCAGGAATATCTTGCACCGCTCTTATCTACCTGCATCTGTACATGTTATGTATCTTTGGTAAATATGTGATTGAAGGGTGCACTTGACTGTGTTTCTCAGATCAACCATAACATTTAACTTTTCTTTCCATTGTGCATCAACTTCACAATAAATCCACATTTGGCTTAAGCTTAAGTGAATTATCATGAGGTGGAATGCATTGAAGTATCTTCTGTATGATACATCAAAAGCTAGTGATATGTTAGCATTGCCCACAAGTAAAATTTGTAATAGTTTCCAATTATGTTAAAGCAATTAACACCTAGGAGATATTGTATGCTATACTGTTGTAAAGTTTATTGAAAGCCAATGGAGCATACTTGGTCAAAATCAGTTTAAAATGACTTCATTTTGTACATTAATTAACCAATAAAATATGCACATCTGTGAAGTGATCATTGGAAAGACTTTTCCATTTTTCATGTAGATTTTCAGTCCTCATCCACAATATTTTGAAGGAAAGTGACTGGCTGACATGTATCTTATAATAATTTGCCATGCTCAGGCAATAATCTTCTGGGACAAACATTTTCGAAGTCACAAATGAAAGAATTAAATTGGAAAAATTAGGGACATACAAACTCTTGCCCCTTTTACCCTTTCCATATCGCACATTTTGCAAAATTAAGAAATTTTACCCAAATCTCAACTCTGAAACTGAAAGTAAATGTACTGTGATACCGTTGATGAATACTAGATGAAAGGCGTGAAAAACCCGAAAGTCTGTCCAGATCTTGAAATGTCATTTAAAAGATGCCTTTGCGTTGTGTCAGTAATGAATGTGAAACACCGCTTACACCAATGCTTGTCTATTCTGTTTTTGAAAATGTTTAAGCTGCCAGCATCCGTAACAACACTTGGTAGAGAACTTCAAATTGATTTGAGAAAAGAAGAAAAAAACGATTGCGAATACTGGTAGAGCAGTGAGGCTAAAGAATCTCTATAGATTTGGAACCACTAGTTTCTTGACTTTTGACGGAGAACAAAAAGTTTTGTAACTCTTGGATCGTAAATATCTGAGAGGATTTTACTGTGTACTTTAAAACTAATACACAGAATGTATACTTTTTGTATTTAAGTGTTAATTTGTAGGCGTCCTAACAACTGAAGCATCAGTGCTGAATTACAGATAATGCATATATGAAGCATGGGAGGAACACTTGGACTAATTCGCTTATTTTGATTCATATGACTGACCAAGTGTGTTTTAGCAATGTTGGTGTTTTTGTTTGCATATTACAGGGAGATTTGTGTGTTCTGAAAGTATGCATTGAATTAAGTATGATTAATATTGTGAATAGATTTTAAAATATTTTGTTCCCTTCTTTGTTCTTTTCAGAGTTGGAATGATGCTGTTCAAACGATCCTCACTGAAAATATTGCAATTTTCTTGTCTTAAGTAGTATTTTATTGTAGTAATCATGAAAAGGGTGCTGATGATTTTAACATGATGAACCTGTATATAGATTTCTCTTTATTTCAAGCTTGTATTTTGCAAATCAATTTCCATACAAGAAAACATATTTTCCATGGCCAGCACATCAGGTTTATTTAATGTAATATATAATGTTGTTTGAAGTTGTATGTATTGTAAAATGGAAAAACTACACAACTGAAAATGAATTCTTCAACAGCTGAATGAATCTGGTAGTTCAAAACAATATTTTTTTCTCGTAATTACTTGTTTTTCATTGTTCTTGTTTCTTTATACTCAGTGATTGAATGTTTATGGGTATCTACAAATTACATATGCAAGAGGTGTTGGGGGGAAGGGGGTTACATCATTGTGAACACACCAAGCCATAAACACTGTATTTACATACCAAGACGAGATGTGACAGACCTTTAATGCTGCATTCATATAAATGCTACCTTCCAATCCTCAGCCTAGTTCTTCAGTTTAATCATGATTTAATCATAATTTTGATCTAATCATAATGGGGAAAGAGACAGATGATCTGATGTGTTTGCATATAGTAGGGAGGGGTGCTTAAACCAATGCCTGTGATGGGGGTTGCTATATTTTGTGTAAATTGATGACATGCCCTTAGTTGTAAATTTTGGTGCATTTAATACAAAATTTGTACTCAAGGAAATGAATATTTGGCAGTTTCATATTGCATGTGTTATTGTTGAAAGGAAGAATGTCAAAAATACTCCCCCCTCCCCTCCACCCACAAAAACAATTATATCTTTTCTATCTTGCATTTTCACTGCATTGGGATTTCTAACCGATTATTTCAAGGCATTTATTGTTTTCAGTTCATATTGAAATTTATATAATTGTTACAATTGCATTTTGGCAGTTTATTTTAAAAATAATGCTCAATTTGGTCAACAAAATTGAAATGCAAATTTTGTAATAGCATTGTGAGCTACAAGTCTGTCATTGTAATTGTGTGAGGATGATATTGTATGAAGTGGAATTGTAAAAATAACACATGTCCACACCCTTCTTAGTAAACTCAAAATGTTCTTTTTAATTTTTTGTTAAAAACCTAATACTTTTTGGCACTTTTGCAAAAGTATCTTAAAATGTGTTATTTTACACTAGTTAATGATATCATGTTTTGTAAAAAAAATTATTGTTTGTGAAAAATGATTTCTTTTTCTTAAAGAGGCCCATCTCAGTAAAATTGTGTAATGAGAATGGGATGCAAACATTTGACATCACTTTCGGTTGTGAACGCAAGATCCATGTACCGTCTGTTAGTACAGTCAGACAGTGGCACGTTGTGTGTGGTGAGTTTCATGCACAGTGCATTACGTTACTGCGACAAGAAACTTGTTTGTTTTTTTCAATGCTTTTTTCAGAAAGAAAAAGCGAAAGTTAAATATTAGTATTGTAATACTACAGTATTAGTCACTCAACGAAAATTGCTGAGAAAAAAAAGAGCAAAAATCAAAATAAATGATTATACCGCGGCTGGACCTCAACGACTGTTGGTTTGAGAACAAAATCTGTAACTCATCGCCCTAACCAACTGGACTATTACATGTTTTAATCTTACAGTGTTTTTAATAAATATATACCTTGAAATAAGAGCTAACGAATCGTGCAGCAATTGTTGAAATTTCAACCAATCAAAAAATTTGAATGGAATTCTAATTATTGTCTCCCCATATGACGATTTCACCCCTTTAAATGACCTTTTATACCACATAAGACCCCTCCAGTTGTATCTGTTGCTTACAATGTGAATTCAAGGAAGATGGAATACTGATACACAAGCAAGAGCAAAGCAAGTTCATTGTTTATATATTGCATTCTTCAGAAACTTGTTACAATTTATGGGGGCTTCAGAATATGCACTGCCAATTGTCAGTTGTATATTGTGATTTAAGGAATTCAATATTTTAAATGCTCTTTAAGTTTTGTTTTATTACTTATTTTGTAAAATATACATTTTAGTCACTGTCGCATTTTTAGCCTTGAAGAAACACTTATTCTCTGTAAGGTAGGAGGTGCATGTATTGAGGAAAAGAAACATGAAAATTAGCAATGAATGTTATGATTTTTGTTGGAGAAACTTACTTCCATCCATATTGAATTATACCAATTTGAGTCACTCGGATCATGTACATCACTGTCTAGTACAGGTGTGCATTGAATAGATCAAACATGAACAGTACATCAAAACAGTTTTAAATGAATGAATACATTTTTGGAACTCTTTAGATTTATTACGCATAAACAACAGCTTTTATGAAGATAAAATATCAATTTAGGTTCTTGTTTTAGTTTTAACGGAGATTTCAACATTAGTGATATCCTTCAACTTTTGTATCTTGTTAATTCTAATCAATTTGTAGTTTTTAAAAAATAAGTTTTTTTCTTTCTAAAATGGATTTAATTGAATTGTATCCCACATTCACAATTTGTTGATAAGTCTGTATTATTTGAATAAAGTATGTGGCACAATTGTTGGTTATTAAGTTTGTCATTTGTATGGTCTACAAATTGTTTGACACCAGTTTGGCAACAATGTAGGCTTCGTCAAGAAACCATCTTTGATGTTGGAGCGGCATATGAAGTGTATAAGATGGACGATTTTTCAGGTAAGCTGATGCAGGTAATTTGGTAGCGGTTGGAATCAAAATTCGTGGCATAATGTTTAGATTGTTATCTTATTCATGTTGGTGATGGTTTGAAAAGATACATCTTGGGCAAATATCAGTTCCCTAAGTGGATTGACAATTTTGCTCAACATTAAACTACATACATTGAAAGTGGGGCGTTTATTTGGTTTCAATTTCTTTGGCATTTACTGCATACTGTTCCATTACTGACAAATCAAATAACATTTGAGAAAAATCTTACAACATGGGTCAAGTTAATTTCAATTTTTACTAGAAAATACTGTAGCAATTCCTCTGCTACCTTTGTTTGCAATGAGCGATAGTTCACAGCTTTATTGTATAACCCCAAGCCTGTATATCTTTATTTCATTCAAGGTCCAATCCTTGTGTTCACAAATCATTATTGTACAAACTGATGAATACCCTGCAGTACTTATCTTTTGATGCTCCTAAGTAAGTTTTATTGTATTGTTTGACTATCTCATAAAATAAAGGATTTATGTGCTATGAGGAGTTAGAAAAATATACATGAACTAGTTGTGTTGATGCATTTAAGCAAAAAAAAGTCACTTGAAAATACTGAATGGGGGTGCAGCAATATTTGTGCAATAATTCTAGCTAAAGATGCTCTCGGCTGAAAAGTGAGGGCGTATTTAGTGCGAGTCTCACACTAAATTGAATACCTTTGCAGTACAGAATATCATAAACATAACTAAATCCTGACCAGGGTACTCAAAATTTGTATGTGTTTTATCATTGACTTTTTGGAATTTGTTCGCGTGCGCGCGATGGGTGAAAATTTGTGTAAAAAGCAGACCAGTGATGCAACTTCTATTGGTTAAAATCTACATAAATTAGCCACAGATATGAAATATATTTAAGGAATGAGCAAAAACTAGCACCCTCACTTTTCTGCCGAGAGCACCTTTAACAAAGTAAAAGTTCTGCAGACCAAAGAAGTAACTAAGTAAACTAACGTTTGACTGGTTCCCAAACTTTTGCACCAATTTGGCCTACTAGTTGACCAAACTTTTCCTTCTGAAAAGTTCTAAAAAGCCACATAATGTCTTGGCATTTATGATATCAAATACTGGTTTTTTTCCAGCTTGACAAACATTTAAATTTCTAATTCAACCAAGTTTTGAATAATTAGAATACATTGCAACCTCTGCTCCACTAAAGCCACATCCCTTACTGTGAAGTTTGATTTAATCATTGGTATTTAGAATATGTTTATGTGATAAAGGCTCTTTTGCTTTTCAGCCTTTTCACAGAATTGATACCAAAATTGTATCCGGAAAGCAATTGCAAGTGTAATTCCCTTGGGCATTTGCGCTATTCAAAGGTTTTTAGACGGGTACAAAAGAGCATTTAATTCTGAGTTATAATAAAATTGTGAGTGATCAAAGTTTGAGTTTGTTTTTAAATATTAAAAAATGTGATGAATGAACAGGAAAACACTGCAGAATGCTTTTTTTACCCTTTGAATTTCTTCTCTAAATTTCAAACCTTGAAAATAATCAAAATGCCTTCTCCAACTTGAGTGAGGTTGGTTGATTGGTTAGGGGATAGGGGGGGGGGGGTGCATGGTAAAGATCAAATCCTCTTTATCAGAGCTATCTTTGCTTTTTCAAAGAGAAATGGCAGAAGGCTTAAAAAAACAATGGATTTTCGTAAGAAAATAGAGACTGAATCGTTCATACAGTACATCACAAGAATAAACAACATTTTGCACACTTTTTCAAAAATTATTTTACCGATTTAGTTCAAATTATATTCTTTTTTCATGTGTTTCAGTGGATTTTAAATCAATGTAACCAATGTTCCCTGTCCATATACCTTTAGGATTTAATTTAAATAACGATATCAGACGTCGATGTTGAAACGACTACGGTAACCAAGGTAATACTGAACAATCCTCGTAAATATCTTACTACTTTACATTGTTATTTAACTTTTTATGATTTTTGTTTAGGAAAAAAAAGAAAATATACTCAAATTCATTATTATTGTACCTCAGGGAAATAGAATCGTGTGCCATCCAACTAAGGCTGTAATTCCTGGGGGAACGGGCATGTTCTCCCCTCCACACTTTCCAACAGAAGCTCTCAGGCACAATTTGACCCTTGCTGTTGTGGTGCCGTTAAACTCTCATCAAACAAACAAACAAACATAAGGTTGTTAAAAATGCTGTCCCCCACCCCCATCAGCTATGCATGGGAAAAGGATCGCACAAGTTGCGAAAACCAAATTTCTAGAGTTTCCAAATTTCCGGTACCAAATTTTTCCTCTAAATTTCACTTAAGTTTTTGCTCAAAATGTCCGACTCTTCCCTCCAAATTTATTAAGTTTTCCTAAAAATATCAGGCCTTTTTCTCAGAATGTTTGTTAATTTTGGTACCGTGGGTTCCTCCACACCCCAACGATTACTTTGACTTGACCCCAACACTTATCCGCAGAAGTTTAGAAAATACACAAAGTTGTTAAAAATGCTATCCCTACTTCATGAAGGAAGAGTATGGCCCCATTTCCCCACCTCCCACGACTTACTTTGTGAAGGAGAATTACGACCCTGCATCCTACAACTGCCTAAATCTTTTAGGGGCCAAAGGACTTACGTTGAAAATACCTGCTTTTACTTGAGGTTACTTTGGAACTATTTTCACAATCGCGAATCGTATTTCAAATTCGGTATCTCCATAGAGGGATTTCATCATGCGACTCTTAACTCAACTGGGAGTCATTTTGTAGGAAAGAGCTTTGCGCGTATTTCATGCATCTGATCTTTACACAGCTCAGTCACATCACGTAAAACAAACATACTCTGGTCTAAAACACGCACTAGCACGCGCTGGTGATGAAAACGCGCTGGGCATGTAAAACACCTGCTGGGCATATAAACTCGCGCTGGGTAAAAAAAACTGACCAGAATAATTATTTTTTTAAATATAAAATGTTATTTTACAGAAAAAATTACCCTCGAAGTACTTCCAAGTATAATCTTAATTAGTGGATTCTAAACACGTATTTAGTTATTGCAACCAACGGCACAACGCGATTCCGTCATACTAACAAAAGTAAATTTATATAACAACATGCAAACGTATGCACGTGTACAGCAGACGACAGTCTGACCTACAAAATGGCGATTAAACAAAGTCATGACGTCCGCTGAAACATCCTTATAGTGGTCTGACCGGCAGTTCGGGAGGTGGAGTACATGACTATTTTGAAGTGATTTCAGGGTAGCATAATCACATGAAACGGGGAAAGGGCTTCAAACTTGGGAGACCTTGCACTTGCTGCCGTGTTTCAAATTTTATTCAAAATCTTAGCCCCACTGCGAGAGCGATGTAACTACATTTGCGGAAAATGTATTTGTTTCGTAAAATGACGATGCTTGAAAAAAAAAAAAAAGTTTTCTTGCCCTTCAGATTATCTTCTTTCGTTTGTACCCCGTATACGCACAAGTATTAAGTGTAAGCAAGGATGTACGCACATCTTGTTCATACATCCTTGGTGCAAGATAAATTGTCGCTCCATGGTAAAAGTAAGTAGTTTTTATATCAAGTCGAGTGTTTTTAGTTTAGTTTATAGTAGCATTATTAAACATTATCCTTCTATCCTATTATTCCTTCCCCAATATGTTAATCAAAATTTCTTCTTTTACAACAATAACAGAGACTTGGGATTTTATATTCAGCAGATTAAGAATGATAAGACAAAGACTGTAAAATAGTTCATCTTCCCATTGACCTGTTGACCGCAATGATATGCTTCCTTTCTATATTCCGAGACTATATTTTGTTATTTCAAAGAAACATTACCCAATAAATGCATTTTAGTCAGTGCCATTACTTGGTACTGTGGCCTAAGTCACAAAACCAGTGAATTGGCAGCAGTCTTGGGCATCTGTGATGGCCAAAAAGGACCGTTTTTCATATCGAATTAACTGTTTTTGTTCTTATTTACTCCTTAACGTGCAAGAAATTTTGGTGAAACTTTTTAGTTTATCAATTAGCAAGTTATTCCCCACAGATTGATGTATGTTTTGTGTTGCCCCAAGAGGTGGACTACGAAACTCCAGATAAGAAGGGAATTTTGAGCATTGGCCAGGTCTGCGTGGAATGTTGATTACGATCGTGATGTTGTAGAAAGAATGACGTGACGATCACCATAAAAGTAATTTACACGCTCTTCAAGTACATCAGTAGCATATATCACTGTCATAACATGAAAACTTCAGTCGGTCAATGAAGGGATCTTCATTGCAGATATCAAATGGTCTTTTATTTATTTCCATTGGCAAAGAGTGAGCTGCAACAAGTACAGCGTGCTTATGTAATTGCCCTTATGTGAATGAATCATTCCATTCAATAATTCAGAGGGTGGTATGAATCCTTGGTTCTTTATGACTTTCGTGCATAAACATTGTGGCTGTAAACCTATTATTTGCTAGTTATTGGTCATATGTAGGTTTACGATGGGGTGCTACGAAGGGCAGTACTTTTATTTTCAAGGTTGCTCTTAAATGTAGGAGAAGATCGTATGCACGTGATCAGTCGATTTCGTCTTCAGTTTAACGGTCTATCGAATCGTCAGAGAATGTCATGAAAAATAAGGCCTTTATTGCTAGGTTGAGGAGAGATCGTAATAGAATCAAAGGGGTCATATGAAACGAAGCGAAATCGATTTATAAATAGAATAGTAACAACGGTCCGGCATACAGACAAATTTCGAAGAGATATTTTTGTCCGCAGGAGAAAAGTAGGTCCGATATTTTTCCCTAGTCCACCCCACTCAAGAACACACATGTACGGTGGTAGGGTATGTCCATCATATGCCAGAAAATATAGGCAATTGTCTGAGCAAATTTCATCTGTTCGACCAGCGACAAACAATATGCCAATTGGTTATTTCAAATATTGGGTCGAACATGATAGGGGCAAGAAAAATCGATTGGCGGGGGTGGGGGTAACACAGAATTACTGGGGAAATCGCCCTCGAATTTCCCACCACTGTACATCAAGTTTGGGGCTTTTAAGTTCCTTGGGAAAGAACAATTATTAAACGATCAATCAATACAATTTTGTCAATCATTGCCTATGACTTCAATGTTGGACTTCATGGAGTTCTTGAAAGTGGACATAGACCCATATGTGAGGACGTCTTTTTAGTAAATTTTTAGAATATTCGTTGACCTGTTTTATCTCCCAAAGTGATCAAATGTTATTGTTTATGAATCTCTGATAGCTACTAATATAAATATTGGTGTTAGAGAAGTTTTGCAATTCTCCATTAAGGTCAAAAACTTCACTGAATATATTTGAATCTCTGGAAAATTGCGCCCTCCCATTTTGTAGTACCTATTGTTCGGTCGGTGACGTCACTGACGTGCCTTTTCTGCGCCTCAACAGGGTTGTGCTTCTTTCTCGTCGCGTACTTATAATTTTACGTATATAATTGAGTTTTCATCCAGGCAAGTTGTTACCACTTTATTTATTTACTTATTTGGTGTTGCGTCAATTCTTTTTTTAAATTATTACGTAAAGGTATCCGACGTTCTGCTTTGGGGTTGTAGGAAATCTCGTCAATTACAGAAAGGTTTATTCACAGCTGTCGCGAAGTATACCTCCGTTCCCCCTCTTAATTGGCTTTTAACCGACGTGTCTCTTTAGGTCGACTCTGATCAACAGATAGCACCCCGAAGCAGTGAACTTGAGTCCCGGCTAATCTTATCTTGAGGATCATCCTGAACATTTTCAATTGTCTTGTCTAACAAACATTTATACCGGTAAAAGGAAAATAGAAAGAATCATCGATAATCATAATTTTCCTCAGGTAGACAGCCCGTAAACGATACATTTATATCAACCCATTATACACCACCAATTTTTCGCCCTAGAACCCTGAGGTGTCTAAATCTCCTGTCAAGTTTACATATACAGTCCGTAAATTGGCAGTGACATTAACGGCCATCTATGCTCATAATACTGTCCGCGGAAGCCACAACACCATATTTTCTAAATGTAATTTTTGCTGTCAGAAACACATCGTTTGTTTTGACGGCTAACGGAAGCATATATAGAAATACAAGAGGCCAGATAGATTGATGAACAAACGAAAGAATTGAACGGGAAAATTATGTATTTATTTTAACATCTACTTTGACATTTACCCGAGAGCACCCTGTAGTTACGAAGCGTGCTGGTGCGACGATTTTCGTTCATCTATTGGTAACATTTTTTGAGAGAGTGTCTGTAAAGTGAGCGATGATTTAAAGCTTGATCATCAAGGGACGGTTATTGGTTATTGCATGGTTACTTTCAGTGATTCCACTTTCACGGAAATTCGGATATTTTTGATACACAATTTCAGGAGATTTGAGGTCCATGAGTGGGGGAGGCGGTGGGGTGGGGGTGCGGTCTAACCGTGACTTTCGAATGTTCGATATCAACGACAAAAAGTGTGGGGTAAAAGGGACCTTGGTTTCGCAATTTGGGGTAAGAGGGGTCTGGACAGGGGTATAGGAAGCTTTCGAAAAGTGGGGCACGACCTCCTAGGGGGAACGACCTCTTAGGGGGCACTTTCCATTCATGTCCCCCAGCCCAATCTGTAGGTGGAATAATTGAGCCCAAAACAACAAAGTAAAGTAAAAGGGGTATTTTAATTTTAAAAAGGGGCACTTTTTCCAAAGGGGACACATTCCTCCCGTACATGGGGCTGACAAAAGTCGCCAGTTTCTTATATATCAGACTATTGGGGCAGTAATTGAAGGGCACTTTTCATTTTCAAAAGGGGCACTTTTGTCATTTGGGGGACGTGCCTGCCTCCCCCCCCCCCTCTTCTACACCTATGGGCCTGGACCTCCATCCCTCTTATCAACACTATACTACTGATAACTCTGCCATACTTTTGTAAGTTTTAGTTGTTGCCTGAATCAACTTAAATAACAAACGCGAGGAAAGCAGAATGAAAGAAAGCTAGGCCGATATACTGACGGAAGTGATAGACCTAGCATACGAAGATTGTTCAATACCAGTCTTAAGTATACCAGTGCCGCCGAGAATAGAGTGGGGAGGAGAGATCAAAGTTTCCCCGGGCTCATGGGAATGGACCGAAAAGGAAATTGACCATAAAAACATAACCAAAATTGGCAAATTCTCATGCTGGACAAGGGCGAAAACGGTATAAACTGAGAAATTAGACTAAAAATATCTGAAGACATTTTTTTTTTTTTTTTTTTTTGCGATTCATAATTTTTCGAGAAATGAGGGGGTGGGGCCCCAAATGTTAGTTTGCCATGGGCCTCTCGATTCTCTCAGCGACCCTCTTTAGTATGCGTAGCTTAATAAGACTGGTCTTGCGATTAAAATTGGTTTTAGGTAATATATAAACACTCAGGACGTCATTTCGTTTTGTTTCAGTTGTAACGACTACCGAAATATTATTCACTGATGTATGCACATCCATAGGAGCACTGATGTATGCACATCCATAGGAGCACAAATTTATGTCCGAGTTTGGGGCGAAAACGTTGTTTACGAGAAAGATGAAATGCATTCTATTCTTCGTGCATTTGCATTCAAGGGGTGTAGCGTCGGAAGCTTCAAAGTCAGGTTTGCTCTCTCTTCGTGGACGCGTGATTTTGGTTTGTTTTCAATCACATCAAATCAATTTTTCATCCACCCCCTTTTTCAGGGGAGGGGGGGGGGGCAAAACGATACTTTCATTTTCAGTATTTTAGGGTGTGATATCCGATATTCTCTTGCCCCCGTGTGAGATTGAGCCTATATAGGCCTACACACACTCAACATGTTAGTTCAATTTCCTGGTATTATATGACAGGTCTTTCTCTTCTCGACCAATATTTCTTATAATATACCCTATATGCGTAGCTGATGTACAGCAACTTACAATGTCATCGGGTGACATGTGAACAGGTAGAACGAGGGATCTGTTTTTTCTCTGCCTTTTTACTGAATGGGTGGGGGAAGTTTTTTATGTTCAGATGAACGATAATGGATAACATTCCCTTCTGTTTGAAAACCATTTTGAACAGAAGTTGCATCAAATATATCGGCGGGCTTCATTTGATACTTACACAGGCGCGGTGCATATTATATGATAGGTGCATATTATATGATAGGTGCATATCATATGATAGGTGCATATTATATGATAGGTGTATATTATATGAAAGGTGTATATTGTTTTGTAATGCAGGTCGTTCACAACAATCATTCAGGAGTTCAGGAAAGTTCCCCAAAATCAATTATTGTTTTATATATATATATATATATATATATATATATATATATATATATATATATATATATATATATATATATATATATATATTATATATATATATATATATATATATATATATATATATATATATATATATATATATATATATATATATATATTTATATCTATCTATCTATCTATCTATCTATCTATCTATCTATCTATCTATCTATCTATCTATCTGTCTGTCTGTCTCTGTCTGTCTGTCTGTCTGTCTCTCTCTCTCTCTCTCTCTCTCTCTTTCTATATCTATATATATCTATATATATATATATATATATATATATATCTATATATATATATCTATATTTATATATATCTATATTTATATATATCTATATATCTATCTATATATATCCATATATATAGATATATATATATACATATAGATATATATATATATATATATATATATATATATATATGTATATATATATATATATATATATATATATATATATATATATATATATATATATATATATATATATATATATATATATATATATATATATATATATATATATACATATATATATATATATATATATATATATATATATATATATATATATATATATATATATATATATATATATATATATATATATATATATATATATATATATATATATATATATATATATATATATATTTCACATCATGCATGTCTGGATTCATTTATATCATGAAATTTGGCCCATTCCTTGTGTTTTAAAATTTTCGTTGGCTACAACTTGGCTGCTCCATCCATCTGAAGTGGGCGATAAGTATTTGAAGAAAGTTGTTCCATGCCTTCATATTCCATGTAGAAAAAATGGCCCTTGCCTTTGACTCGTTATGACGTCACTGTAGGGAGGTGTCTCATTTATCTGTTTATAGTTACATATTCAAATTCCGATTCAAATGCAAATAACATTTTTAAAAACAGAAAGAATAATCGATGAATATAGTTTTTATAAGACTCAAGTTTGCCGTAATTGACTTCCAACTATGTGATGAAACAAAGCTGTGCATTTCTGGGAGCGACCTTGTCCGTTGCGCTACGACTGTACGAGAAAGTTGTGCTCCGTGCATGAGACGATGTGAACTTTTTCAACGGTAGCTACGCTTGAGAGTAGTTTTAAATCAATAATGAAATATATTTTATAAAGGTGCTATAAACACACACAAGTTTAATATTATATGTAGATGGTCAAAAATAAATATTATTTAGTGAAAATTCTCTTTTTAATGCTACTCTTTCGATCTGGCTTCTTCAATGAATTTCAAAAATCAAACCAAGCACGTTTAGCTATAGTGACATATGCGTGATCTAACCATGTTCGGTACCTTTCAGCGAATACAAATTCCTATTTACATATACGATCTGAAGTTTTCAACTTTCCCACAAAAGAATTGTTTTATCCGGGAAGTACCACTTTAAGAGGTTTAATGTCGACACCCTTTTCAGCTATAATTTTGCTGTTTCGGATATTATTTAAAAGAACAGCATTTCTGTGACACATCTGGTTTGCGATGGTGGATCGACTTTCATCAAAAGTCTTGCCGTGCTGTTTGAACGAGTGACATAATTTGTATTTGGGCATAATTGAAGCCAATGTCATATCTCTTGTAGTGCATGCTTAACAAGTTCAATTAATTCTTTTTCATTCAAATGAAAACAGATATGATCATGCCAGTCATATGACCTCCAATTTATTTTCCAGATTACCAGAAGTTGAAAATGTTTTCTCACATTGCTTGGATATCTACAGCTTTGTAAAAGTTTTTATATTAAATCAAATTTGGTGGTTTTATTTCGAAATGTCAGAAGTAACTGTTACAAGTTTGTTGACAGTTTGTTAAGTAGCACTACTTGAAGCTGTTGTGATGTCAAGGTCATGTCTTTAAGACGTTACTCAAGTGCTCATCTGTGGTGTCACTCACTCATTCATAACAATTTAATATTTTCATCTTATTCATTTACGATGAAATGTGAAACACGGGTTATGATATCACAATATGTATAATTTAGACAGGTGTTGAGAAGAGGTTTGTTATCCTATTGAAAAGTAATAAAAAAAAATGTATGAATCGCATGCTTGTCTCTTTACTTTTATTTTGCTTTTGCATGGTTGATGTAGTGCACTAAGTTTGTCATGATGTATCTTCAAACCGTCAAAGTTTGTTCTGAGATTCCATTTTGGAAGTGTTGTGTGTAAACACCTTAGGGTGTAACTACACGTATGTTCCTTGAAGAAACGCATACTATCCATTGAAAAAGTTAACACCCTATCAGATATGTTTCCATCAAATGAAACTGTTTTTAATATTATCGAAATATAATATAGATAGTTGTTTATCTTCCTTTTTATTTCTTTGTATGTCAATAGTATATCTGAGATGAATTGTTTGAGTGAATATATTGCTAGGAGTTAATCGGTTAAAGGTATATGGACAGATCGACATTAGCTAAGTTGATATCAAATCCACTAAAAACACATCAAGAAAGCAACAAAATATTATCAGAATCAGTACAAAATTAGCCATTTTACAGCTTTTTGAAGATGTTTGTGCAAATATGCAAATTTTTGTGTTACTCTTGTGATGTATGAACGGGACATGGTCTCTATTATGTAAATCCATTGTTTTTAAACCCTCTGTCAATTCTCTTTGCAAAAGAAAAGATCAACCTAATGCAGAGATAATTGATCTTTACCATACCTCCAACTATATTCTTATGCTGGAGAAGGCATTTTCATGAACATTTTCAAGGTCTGAAATTAAGGGAATAAATATAAAGAAAAACAAAAGCATTTTGGGGTGTTTTCCTGTCCATACATCATATTTTTTCAATATATTGAAAATTTGTCACTTTGACTACTTGAACTTCAAACACTTGAACTCTTTACGTGCTCGAACAGAAACTTTTGTACCTGTCCATAAACCTTTAAGTAAAATGCCATAATTACAACACCTAAGTAAAATGCCATAATTACAACACTTTTAAGTAAAATGCCATAATTACAACACTTAAGTAAAATGCCATAATTACAACACTTAAGTAAAATGCCGTAATTACAACACTTTTAAGTAAAATGCCATAATTACAACACGTAAGTAAAATGTCATAATTACAACACTTAAGTAAAATACGATAATTACAACACTTTTAAGTAAAATGCAATAATTACAACACTTCTGTTTTATTTCTTTGTATGTCAATAGTATATCTGAGAAAAAAACTTTTTTATCTTGAATACATCACATGAAAATTCTTATTTGGGTGACCTAATACGCAAATTGATATTGAATCTAGAATCACAAATTCTTCCGCGGAAAAGAACGTATTTTAGAAATTAAGAATAGGCATTCATGTCTCATGGTAATACATTGCATCTCGCGTTTTATTTCATAATCAGTGTTTCCTTATTCAAAAGCGCCAGCCGATGACCAGTTTTGGTATGCCAGTTTTAGGGGTGTAGCCAGCCTTGCTGATCGAGGGAGGATCGCCGAGGGAAATATTTGGACCTTTTAGCATATTTTCTGGACTTTTTTACCATTTTACTTCTTTTTTTTTTTTTTTTTTTTTTTTTGGGGGTCGTACGACCCTGTCGACCTCCCTCCCCAACCCACCTCCCCTCATCTCCCACCCTCCCCCTGGCTACACCCATGAGTTTTACATTTTTGACCTCCAAACCTAAATGTCTTCATTAAAGTTTTGCATGGAACAAGAGACTATATAGCTTTATATATTGTTATGATGAGAAGATTTAGCGGATTGATTGAACAGTATGAATTCTTTCATTGGCAATATATATCTGATCCTGCAACTACTATCCTTGTGCTTAAATCTTATATCACACCTCTTTCACTTTTTTTTTTTTTAATTTTCCTTTCAATGTTCTCGGCCTAGATTCGTATCATGCTGTATGATTGCAGTTCATCTTACTTTCCTCATCAGTTTATTCAGGAGAATCGTAAAGAAATCGACCCAACATCAGTCGAGAAGGAACAATCCAAAGCAGTAATATTGATCAGTTGATACTGTACAGAATTATGGAAATATACTGGAAATGAAAATACAAATGTACATTTTCTGCTATTTGTCTTCTGTCATCTGTTTTACTCAACAATCCCATCACATAAGTGAATACATTTTTGTTGGATCTAATTTATTTTCACCATTCGAGATTAGAAATATATACATCCCAACGTTTCTGATTGGTCGAAATGTTCACACAATCACCGACCATGCACCGACAAGCCAATTAATTACTGCTGCAGAAGTGACGTTATTAGTTTGATCAGATTTATTGGTAAGGGTCAAGCAATTCTCTTGCGACGAGATACCCTTTTTAATGTATTTGGTTTAATATGAGACCATCGGTGTAGGTTGGGATTTACGTGACTCAAACGAAATTTCGTGTCCCCCTACTCTCCATGCAAATCCTGACACCGACGGTTCTCTGTCGTATGTATGCATGACTTCTTGCTATTCCTGACACCGACGGTTCTCTCGTCGTGTGTATGAGTGACTGCTTGCTATTCTCGCTGTCCTCCTAAGATGAAATGTGATCAATTAACCATTTTAAAGAAGAAACAATCAGTCATCATATACCAACATGATAACAGTATTGCGAGCAACTTTAATGCAGTTTTTATAATCACAATTTATGTATGTTGGATTTACAGCAGGTGCCCGTGAAGCACATCCCTAAAGAATAGCGATGTCTCTTCATTTTTCAGAAAAATATAATTTGTTCAATTGTTTGAAAACGAATTTTAAATTTCGCTTCGATTTTCTACTTCGTCCGGATCCGAAGATAAAATGTAGTGAGTGAGGTACTTGGATTGTCTGTATTATCTGTTTCTTTGTTTTTTTCGGCTGCTGGTCACGTGACTCATGCAGCATGCGTATTTCGGCGCTTTGAAAAGCCGGCGTGGCTCACAAATTCATATTTTCTGGGGCCTCTCCACCCCTTCCCCCACCCCCCTTCCCGCTTCCCACACCTCAAAAAACATTTCGTGGTATTTGGCGTCAAGTAATATGTGGAGGTAGCATCACTTCGTTAATGAAGCTGGCGATGGTCAGTTGGTGGTGCTTGTCTTTGCCCGGATATTTCTTTTTCGACGAGAGACATACACGCACACTGTGTACATGAGAATCAATCAATGTCGTGGTTTGCCAAGCTTATCTCACACATGCAGAACAAGTCTAGAAGAGTGGTGACGAAAACTTCAAATGAAATCTAATTTTGACAATGAACCCTTCAAGATAGAAGCATTCAGAAATGTGCCTTGAACTGACTGGTACCAGAAATCTTCGTATTGTCCTTTGGGATAATCTCCAAGTAAGGCATTTTGGGAGACTGACTCGGCGGGAAAGACCTGAACTGAACACGAAACAATCAACGTTTTTTCTTTTATTTGGACTGCCCTGTTTGATGTATCCACGACGAGACACGGAGACACATTGTGCTGTTGTATAATTGAAATGCAGGTAAACTGGCAAAGCGTACACATTACATTTTTGAGACGAAAGCAACTTTTTTACAAGGCATTTTTACAATTTGGTCAAGTTTGGCAGCTTCGTGGTTTCTTGTTGATTTTAAATGAGGACTTAAGTCACTCCCTAAAAATCTTTTTAAAATTCTGGACCTACCTTTTAAGGAGGAAAACATTTATTAAAATAATGCATTTCTGGAAGGAATTGCAAGTTACAGGCAAATTATCTTTATATGAGGGGTGAACATGAGACCAAATCAATATCTTTGATCCACGTTTCGGGTGACTCGTATTAAGTCGATGGTTTAAATACACGTAACACGCGCGTCCTTACTTGGTTATGAGCCGCCGTCTGCAGATATAAATACATGACCTAATAACATTGACAAACATAAATGCCCCCTCTCCCTCTCATCTTTTTTCTGGACCCACGCTACTCCTTATGATTTATGCGAGTCTAATCCTTTAGGACATCATGTAACAGAGCATTTTCAGTGACAGTTTAATCTTTTTTTGTATTGATCCATTTAGGTTTCTTGGAACAGCAACGATATTTACAAAGTCGATTTTGCCCACGAACTGTTGTGATTGGATGTCCCCGTCAGACTATTGTTTTGTCATGGCAACATTGTCCACGTCACCAGAGGATATATGCTTCAAAACAACTATGGTAAAATGTGATGTTTTCTCCCGTTTTAAGTAGAGAAATGTCATTTTAGATGGCAGCTTCTTGTTTCAACTCAGTAGTATATTGATCCGCCAATTTGCTTTTTTGTTTATAGCAAGACGATCTGCAACCGCAACAGGGACGGGGAGCTGGGGGTTATAAGCCTCAGCACCACTTTTTTGCTCCACTGTCCCTTCACAACTCAGCGAGTAATAATGAGGGTAAATAATTCAAGGTCAAAAATAATCCATGCAATTTTATACGAGGTTCTAAAAAGCAGAAACTTGGTACGCAAGATTTAGGTTCATGGTGGGTTTAGATCGTGTAATGAAAACGTTTGCCATGTAACACAGGGTATGTAATGGCATGTTGGACAGAGGTTGGGATCGCATGTGGGACATGTAGTACACAGGGTATGTGATGGCGTGTGGGACAGAGGTTGGGATCGCATGTGGGACATGTAGTATACAGGGTGTGTGATGGCATGTGGGACAGAGGTTGGAATCGCATGTGGGACATGTAGTACATAGGGTGTGTGATGGCATGTGGGACAGGTTGGGATCGCATGTGGGACATGTAGTACATAGGGTGTTTGATGGCGTGTGGGACAGAGGTTGGGATCGCATGTGGGACATGTAGTACATAGGGTGTTTGATGGCATGTGGGACGAGAGGTTGGGATCATGTGGGACATGTAGGGGTTTGATGGCAGTGGGACGAGAGGTTGGGATCGCATGGGTGTGTTATGGCATGTTATGGCATGTGGGACAGGTTGGGATCGCATGTGGGACATGTAGTACATAGGGTGTTTGATGGCGTGTGGGACGAGAGGTTGGGATCGCATGTGGGATATGTAGTACATAGGGTGTGTTATGGCATGTGGGACAGGTTGGGATCGCATGTGGGACATGTAGTACATATGGTGTGTGATGGCATGTGGGACAGAGGTTGGGATCGCATGTGGGACATGTAGTACATAGGGTGTGTGATGGCATGTGGGACAGGTTGGGATCGCATGTGGGACATGTAGTACATATGGTGTTTGATGGCGTGTGGGACAGGTTGGGATCGCATGTGGGACATGTAGTACATAGGGTGTGTGATGGCATGTGGGACAGAGGTTGGGATCGCATGTGGGACATGTAGTACATAGGGTGTTTGATGGCGTGTGGGACAGAGGTTGGGATCGCATGTGAGATATGTAGTACATAGGGTGTGTGATGGCATGTGGGACAGAGGTTGGGATCGCATGTGGTACATGTAGTATATAGGGTGTGTGATGGCATGTGGGACAGAGGTTGGGATCGCATGTGGGACATGTAGTACATATGGTGTGTGATGGCATGTGGGACAGAGGTTGGGATCGCATGTGGGACATGTAGTGCATAGGGTGTTTGATGGCGTGTGGGACAGAGGTTGGGATCGCATGTGGGACATGTAGTACATAGGGTGTTTGATGGCGTGTGGGACAGAGGTTGGGATCGCATGTGGGACAAGTCGTGGGATTTTTTGAAATAGTACCGTGTCTAAGTTTTGATACTCGTGTCGTTAAAAAGTTACTTGCGTATTTCCTAGAATTAATACTGTTGATTTGAACATTCACATCAAATGTTACCAACACATGCACAAGAAGCATATTCGAATTTTCTAGAGACTCCAGAATAATTTTCGGCTGAATGCTCCCAAGAGAAAAGAAGTTGGAAAATTCCAAATGGTTCTATGTGGAAAAATTTCCATATGTAAATTCTGACCATTTGAAAATTCCCAAATGGAACTAAATGGTTCCAATTGGGACCACTATTTGAAACCACGCTGGACCAATTCGGATCAATTTAAAATAGAGTCAACTGTTTTTTGTTTTGTTTTTTTCTTCTGGGTGGAGTAATATTATTAGTCAATGGAAGTGAGATAAGGTTGGAGGGACATATGGATCCAGGAGAAAATTCCAGTTGGGAAAATAACTGGGAATTTTTCCGACCGAAAAATCCCTACTTAAATGAACTGGCTTAAGTTGGGAATATGCTCGATCCCAGTTGGGACCACTTCATCCCTGTTGAGAATTTGTTTAATCGAAGTTGGGACCAGTTTATTCTAGTTGGGAATATTCAATCCAAATCGCGACCAGTTCATCCCAGTTGGG
Organism: Chiridota heheva; assembly: GCA_020152595.1. Taxonomy (NCBI): domain Eukaryota; kingdom Metazoa; phylum Echinodermata; class Holothuroidea; order Apodida; family Chiridotidae; genus Chiridota; species Chiridota heheva. The sequence goes on from JAIGNY010001093.1 coordinate 479,171, forward strand.
AATCCCAACTGAAATTTTCCTCTGGCTCGTTTAATTCCCACCAAGCAATCATAAATTCACATTAGTGACGGCCGAAATAAAAAGAATCAAAAATCACTATTATTAGAATTAGACAAATATTGACATTAATGTTTTGCACAAAAATTTACCGTCAATTTACCCAAATCCGGCCCGTAGCCAGGAATTTGAAATGGGTTCATTTTTCGTATAAAAGGGGGAAATCTTGAAATTCCGGGTGCTTATTATATTTTTAGATTTCAAAAAGTATTTTCTCAAAAAGGGGGTTCGTTCGCTCGGACACCCCCTCTCCCTACACCCTCCTCCTCACCTCCCCCTCCCCCTCACCTACAGCAGTGTAGTAACTTGCTTCGTTCGCGCCGGGGAAACGCATACATGCGTATTATGTATTACCGGCGCTATTGTTTGGAGGGCCAAGATCGGTCAATTTTAGGGGTTATGACGGTGAATTTTTGAGTAAAAGTCAATGCCAATATTTTCTAACAATATATATATGTTTGATTATCGTGTTGTTTTAGTAAAATGTTGCAGTAATTTTCAGTGAGGTAGCTTTTTTTAAAAACGTTCTCCATAGGCTATAATGTTGTAGCTCACCCTTCAGGCTTATATTTCGGAGGTCTATCGGCGTAGCAGTATTTTTCTTATACACCAAGTTAATACTGCCAACAGAAATATGTTTGCTTGGGGTAGCACCGTAAACGCGGGTGAAAAAAACAATACAAGCGAGCATTTTTACCTGTTTTGGGGCATGTCTTGGTATTCTTATTTACTTTAAAAATCTCATTCGAATAAATCATAGTTCTGCATGTCTCCCACTTTGTAGTTAGTTTCCATGCTTTTTGGTGAAATGGATGGTTTTTAAGTAAAAGTTTTCTCATTATTCGAAGAAAAACAAAAAGACATAATTGTTTGAGTGAATACATTACTAGGAGTTAATCGGTTAAAGGTATATGGACAGGTAGACATTAGCTGAGTTGATATCAAATCCACTAAAACACATCAAGAAAGCAACAAAATACCATCAGAATTGGTTTAAAATTAACCATTTTACAGCTTTTTAAAGATTTGTATGCAAATATGCAATTTTTTGTGTTACTCTTGTGATGTTTAAACGGGACATGTAAATCCATTGTTTTTTAACCCTCTGTCAATTTTTTTTGCAAAAAAAAAAGATAAACCTTATGCAGAGATAATTGATCTTTACCATACCTCCAACTATATCCTTATGCTGGAGAAGGCCTTTACATGAACATTTTCAAGGTCTGAAATTAAAGGAATAAATTTAAAGAAAAACAAAAGCATTTTGGGGTGTTTTTCTGTCCATACGTCATATTTTTTCAATATATTGAAAAATTGTCACTTTGACTACTTGAACTTCAAAGACTTAAACTCTTTACGTGCTCTAACAGAAACCTTTGTACCTGTCCATAGACCTTTAAGTAAAATGCCATAATTACAACACTTAAGTAAAATGCCATAATTACAACACTTTAGTAAAATGCCATAATTACAGCATTTTTAAGTAAAATGCCATAATTACAACATTTTTAAGTAAAATGCCATAATTACAACACTTAAGTAAAATGCCATAATTGAGTAAAATGTCATAATTACAACACTTAAGTAAAATGCCATAATTACAACATTTAAGTAAAATGCCATAATTACAACTCTTAAGTAAAATGCTATATTTACAACACTTAAGTAAAGTGTCATAATTACAACACTTAAGTAAAATGCCATAATTACAACACTTAAGTAAAATGCCATAATTACAACACTTTAGTAAAATGCCATAATTACAGCATTTTTAAGTAAAATGCCATAATTACAACATTTTTAAGTAAAATGCCATAATTACAACACTTAAGTAAAATGCCATAATTGAGTAAAATGTCATAATTACAACACTTAAGTAAAATGCCATAATTACAACATTTAAGTAAAATGCCATAATTACAACTCTTAAGTAAAATGCTATATTTACAACACTTAAGTAAAGTGTCATAATTACAACACTTAAGTAAAATGCCATAATTACAACACTTAAGTAAAATGCCATAATTACAACACTTCTGTAGGTCATGTGTGTCCTCTCTGTCTGTGGATATCTGCAAGCACGTAACATACAAAACTGCACACGTAAAGGATTAGTTCAGTGGTCAAGCATGTCCATCTTATATGATGAAGAAAGAGTTCAAAAATCTTATTCCGTTAAGGAAATATTCAAGTTTATAGCTCTTATCCGTGTAGAAACTTGGTGTAGTAAGTCTACTATGGAAAGTTGGCGTCTTCATCCTCACATTCTTAACAATTGTTAATATATTTTAAAGAAAGTTTATTTAATTTGTTCACCTCTTCACTATTTAGATTATTTTTCATCGAACTTTCTTCAGGTGGTATATCATAAATACCCTTTCCAGATTCAGTTTTACTACGTTTATGACATATCCCACGGTTTTTAAGCCACAAAATTAAAGGACAAAATATGATAGATTACATAAAACTTTGGGATCTGAGGCTATGACATCACAGTTAGTCTAATTTCAGTCGTTTCTACACAGATAGCAAACTTTAACTTAAGTATCTCCTTAACGGAATAAGATGTTTGAATGCTTTCTTCACTATTTTGTTTCTTTTGAAGACATCTTTCATATAAGATAAACATGCTTGATCACTGAACTAATCCTTTAGAAATAAAAGAATATTATGGAACATAAAAGTAGATTGGTTATTTATTTATTTATTTATTACAGTTTTATTACACTTTTTATAATAAAGAAAGAAAATGATACCCCTGAAGGCCCACCATAGAACCTGCAAACCCTGATAATTTAAGGGTGGTGTTTTAGAATTTTGTATGGAGTATTGGTGTATTGTCAGAAAATCAGTTATAGAATAGATAAGAACATTTCATACAGTTTTGCCGTTCAACTCGTAATGTTTCCTTTGAGCAGTTAAGACAAGTAAATATGTTGAATATCCACAAATAAGACATTCGATGAGAATGAGGAGTTTTGTGATCTGGCTTTTCTTGTCTTTTCAGTAGTTTGAAAATAAAATGATATTAGTTCCATTTAAAAAATTCTCCAGAATACTTCGTCTATATAAATGTATATATATATATATATATATATAGGGTCCATGCAGCATAGCTGCAAAATATACCGCGTGTTGACGTGCAAATATGCAGAAGAAAATAGAATACAAGGTATGTCGAATTCCGTCAACAAAGATTGATTGAAATACAAAATTTTCGGGCTTCCTAGGCCCTTCTTCAGTGTCGAAATGCAACACAAAACTGTTAAGTGAAAAGTTAAATAAAACAAATGAAACGCATGACAGATTAGAAACAGCTACAACAAAGTACGCTCTTATAGGTGGCGTAACAAGAACAGGCTAGCGCGTCTAGAATCAAATACAAGTGCGTAAGAATTACATCGCTACCTTTCTACACGCTATGCGCAATGCAGTGCGCGCAGAGGAGAGAAACGTTTACGTACTTTTAAAGTAACTAAAGCGACTTAAAGATGCAAGATCTTCGTTTAGACTTTCTGTTATGGTTTGGTATTTGAAGATGTACATGAGTTCAGCGGTTTTTCTGTCTTTATTAAACCTAAAACCACCTGCTAAAAAGTGTCTGTGTTAAATGGTTAGCAATATTTGATTCTAGACGCGCTAGCCTGTTCTTGTTACGCCACCTATCAGAGCGTACTTTGTTGTAGCTGTTTCTCATCTGTCATGCGTTTCATTTGTTTTATTTAAGTTTTATTTAACTTTTCACTTAACAGTTTTGTGTTGCATTTCTACACTGAAGAAGGGCTTAGGAAGCCCGAAAATTTTGTATTTCAATCAAACTTTGTTGACGGAATTCGACATACCTTGTATTCTATTTTCTTATATATATATATATATATATATATATATATATGTATATATATATATATATATATATATATATATATATATATATATATATATATATATATATATATATGTATATATATATATGTATATATATATATATATATATATATATATATATATATATATATATATATATATATATATATATATATATATATATATATATATATATATATATATATATATATATATATATATATATATATTTATATATATATATATATATATATATATATATATAATATATATATATATATATATATATGTGTTATATATATATATATATAATTATATATGTATATATATATATATATATATATATATATATATATATATATATATATATATATATATATATATATATATATATATATATATCCACCTATATGATGGATAGACTAACGATCGTATTTAAATGTTTCTGATAATTCGAGCATAGATAGATGTTCCATTTAGCACCTTCTTTAAGCCAAATCATTTCTAAATTTTTTCTTCAGTATATAACTTTCTCCATCGTGTGACATCGTATAGCTTACGATCCATCACCCCATGTTCAATCCGGCAGCTCGGGTTGCGGTGAATTCGGAAATGCCTTTTGTTGTTGTTGCCGAATCCGCTGACTGTGACGCCATTTCATTCTCCGGTTTTGAAACCACACTTTGACCTTAAAACAAAGGAAATGTGGATATTATGAGACATAAATCATAAATATGAAATTATTGTTACACAAATCACCACAACAGGGCCGTAATTCTCATCTGGAAAGTGGGGAGACTTGGACTCTTATTCCCCCCACAAAAAAAAAATGCAGGGGTTGCGAAAGGCAAATTTTCCCAAAATGTACTGAAATTGTAAAATTATGCTGAAAAGTGGGGACATGTCCCCTGCCTTCCCCGGAATTACGGCCCTGCACCATAATATGAAATACATGAATAGGCTATCGAAGCCTCCGTCCCTGGCTTTTTCGTTGTTTGGTTTAGATAACATTTTATCGATAGAACGTGTCGTTAGCTCCTTTGGCGTGTATATTCTGATATCGAAAAAGGAATTTAATAGGACGTGTTTTTAAAACTTTTCTTTCTTGCCATATTCTTTATTCAGTGTTGTAGAAAAAACATTATTGGTCTGGGAGGCATATTCAAAAGGCTGGACTTCATATGAAAAATACGTTGATGATGAAAAATGATTCATAATGAACTTATTCACTGCAGGACAATCTGTAAAATTGCATTACAACTTCGCACCTTGGTTGCAATTAGTTTAATCTGAATTGTAATTAGAATACAATATTTAAAAAATGAATGATTTCTACGTTTCTTTTTAATTGTAGTGCACACATCAATTCTATGGCGCTGATTAAGTCGGGAGAATGTTGACAGCAATTGAAAAAGCAGTGCATCTCTTCAAGACATGATATTCGGTGAATATTTCCAGCCCTGATTTGGGTTTTCATTTAATTGGTATTTATATTGGTATAAGATGTAGAGTCGAATATCTTTGGCTTAATACAGTGTCCGTATAGTGTGAGGATGATTAAGGAAGAAAGGAAATGAAATGAACAAATGGTTGGATACCGAATTCTCAAAAACAACGTATATTTTCGAATCTGTTCAGGGTTTCCCCCCAAATGTTGGTTTATTTTGAGATTTAAAATGTGTGGAATTGTGAAGAATTATATTTATTACCCTTAATTGTTCCCAAGGAGAAGATTCGTTGTGAATACATTTTCTCTACAACATTTGTCGCGAATATAATAATTGAGTTACAAATCTAATTAAGTTATGTAAGTAACGAATTTGAAAACCCTCGTGAGTAATTTTAAATTTGTCAGGTATCAGTCTGACTACTGTCTAATGAATTGAAGTCACAGACAGTGCTATACATTTATTGAAGTTACAAGACATTTGCTACTTTATGTGCAACTTCTGGACCATAACAAATTCGAAACTTTGCATTTTCGTTGCTCATATTGTTTGACACCTTACCTGTGAATCCGTAAGTCCCAATGCAGCAGCCAGTTGTTTTCTGTCTGGTTTATTGACATACTTTTGAACTTCAAATCTCTTTTCTAGGCCTCGCCTTTGTAAACTCGTAAAAACGGCTCTGGACCAAGTCTTTTTGCGACGTGGGGATACTTTATAGCCTCCATGGTCGGCGTTGAGGAGCTCAGAGGGTCGCTTCAGTCTTGCAAATGCTGGAGAAATGTATCTGTAGTACTTTTCTGGGTGATCATAATTCCGCTGTATTGTGGTTGAAACCTCTACAGGTGACATAGCATAGGAGTAAGCACCTGCTATTGGTCTTCGAAGCGATGCGAATGGAGAATTGATAAACCTGGAGTCAGTACAGACGCTTTCATCTTTAATTGTTGGCGATATCAAGAATATTTCTGGAAGTATAAAAATTGACAAATGTTGTCATTTTGTACGGAGTTTAAAATGAACGAAGAACAAGAAAACGTTACAACAGTACAATTAGCAATTATAAATTGGTGATTTATAATTAGTGTATCTGGAATTAGATTATTGTACGTGATGATTTGAAACGATTGTAAAGATCAGCCTATATATCACATTGAACCTGAATACTCCGGCTTTCGAAGGATATTAAAGAAGACGTTGAATAGTCTGTGATATTCGTCATTTGACATGATAGAATATAGGCCTAATACTCAAAAATAAAAGGAACTAGATGCTAAAAAATTCTTCGAAAATCTTCTTGATGTTGAGGGTTTAGATATTTTCAATTTCTATAACTAGTTACAACATAGACAGTTCGACCACTAAACTAATGCAGTGGTCAAGCATGGCCATCGTATATGCAAGAGGACATCAAAAGAAACAAATTGGTGAACTTAGAAAGCGTTCAAAAATCTTATTCCGTTAAGGAGATATTTAAGTTTAAAGCTCTGTCTTATCTGTGTAGAAATGACTGGTGTAGTAAGTCTACTATGGAAAGTTAGCATCATCATCCTCACATTCTTAACAATTGTTAATGTATTTTAAAGAGAGTTTATTCAATGTTTTCACGATTTGAATTATTTTTCCTCGAACTTTCTTTAGATGGTATATTATAAATAGGGCCTACCCTTCCTATAATCAGTTTTACTACTTTTTTGACATATCCCATGGTTTTTAAGCCACAAAATCGCAACACAAAATATGATAGAATAAATAAAGACTTTGAGGAATCTGAGGCTATGACATCACAACTAGTCTGATTTCAGTCGTTTCTACACAAATGATATCAAACTTTAAACTTAAATATCTCTTTAACTGAATAAGATTTTTGAAGGCTATCTTAGTCCTCTTTCATATAAAATAGACTTACTTGACACCTGAACTAATTCTTTTAACTGTCTGTTAATCGGATTTGTCCTAAGCACAGATGTAGCCATGAGAAAGAATCAATCACAGCCAAGCGATGGGGTCGAAAGTAATGCATAATGTATTCAATATTTGAAGTTGTGTATGTGTGAGATTAACATAATGTTTCTCACTCATTTAATCTACTCGGGATTATGTAAGAGCTCAGCTGTTTTTAGAAAAGGAGTTACACCTTGGTGGGGGAAAAAATAGGATACTTGGGTCCAATAGTGCAATATGTAGATCAAGATTATTATAGTGTTTTTTAGTGTGTGCAACCTACAATGGCAATATTTTGTTATAAATATTTATTTATCTTTTAAGTGTATTTTCCGTCCTGAATAGTGATATATCTTCTCCCTGTGTAGCAGATATGCGATACTTTCAAATAATATATATATATATGATAAAATACAATAATTCATTGCAAGTATAAAAAAGTTTTTAAGGTATAACAGTGACCTATCATCCAAAGGGCACCGGAAATGGTGGGGCATATGTCCCACCAATAATTTGGTTGATCACAGTTTTCTCTTAAGCTTCCTGTGTTATAAGTCACAGTTATAATTTTTGAGTATAATTTTGAAAAATTATCTTTAATTACTTCGACTGATGTCAACAAGTCAGTGTTAGTCCATGACAATTATCAGTATATAAGAAGATGTTATAATAAGCAATTGTTTTCTTCAAAACGTGGCCAATATTTAATGAAGGATTTTAAGTGCCAAAAGCCAGGAGATTGCATTTCCTGGAATCAATTTTTAAAACATTTTTATGAGGGCTGTAACCAGGAAGCGAGAACTGGGGCATAGCCCCAATGTTGTTTCAGAACGGTGAATTTACCCTTTCGTGCATGCTTAATTCATTAGAGAGACCTGTTGTTACAACATTCTCACTTATATACTTGTAGTGAATTACATTCGAACTAGGAATTGAATATATGGTATAACAGAGATGAAAAAATAATCATGTCAAATTCTGCAATTTTGTTTACAATAGAAGCATGATTTCACGGCTATTTAGGATTACTTATATATCTTAAAGAAATTTGAAGATTCTATCTGCATGGATAATCTGGCAGTAAACTTTAACCAGAGATGTTAAGGGGGGAGTTGGAGGGCTGTCAGATATAATCCGGCAGTAAACTTTAACCAAAGATGTTAAAGAAAAGGGGGAGGGGGGAGGGGGTGTCAGACATGATGTCATCGTAAATCAGTTGATTTACCCACACAAAATGCGATGGAGTATAATTGGCGTAATCGAAAAGACTTGTTACATTAATAGGGTTATTTCAGGGTTGTCTTATTGGCCTATTACTGGCCAAAAATGGGAAATTTGGCTGTTTTGAGACATGTCTGATCGGTAAAATTTGTTCAGTAGTACCGGCCAAATAAAATTTGAACGATTTTGGCCGTTTTGGATATTTTTAGCCATTTGTGATATCAGAACGTTGAAACTTCTAATTAATATACAGTCGCATAATATTTGTTCCATTTGACTTTTGTGTGAAGCGAAAAAATTATATATATCCTTATCTTGTATTTTACATCGGGTGGTACTTCTTTCAATGATTCAGTCCATTGGAAACTGATTTGGCCGTTTATTGCCCGATTTGCAATGGATTTTTGGCCGGTATACGTGTGACAGATCTGGCAACCCTGGTTATATTAAAAAGGATTAGTTTAGTAGTCAAGCAAGTATATCTTATTGGAAAAGAGCTCTTAAAAAGATACAAAATGGTGAAGAAATCGTTCAAAAATCTTATTCCGTTATGGAGATATTCCAGTTTAAAGCTCGATCTCATCTGTGTAGAAATGTATGTGTGGTATAGTGAGTCTCGTGTGGAAAATTGGCGTCTTCATCCTTACATTCTTGACAATTGTTAATTTATATTAAAGAAAGTTTATTTAAATATTTTTCCTCCAACTTTCTTCAGGTGGTATATTATAAATACCCTTACTAGATTAAGTTTTACTACTTTTCTGACATATCCCATGGTTTTTAAGCCACAAAATTGCAGGACAAAATATAATTGAATACATAAAGACTGAGGAATTTGAGGCTATGACATCACAACTAGTCTGATTTCAGTCGTTTCTACGCAAAGGATACCAATGTTTAAACTTGGATATCTCCTTAACGGAATAAGATTTTGCAATGCTTTTTTTACCATTTTTTTTTTTTTTTAAAGTCCTCTTTCATATAATATAAACATGCTTGACCACTGAACTAATCCTTTAAGCTATTCTTCTATTTGATTGGTATTTCTAAATATCTGCATGTTATAAATAGAAATTGAAGAATCCATCATGTTCTAAAAAAAGCATTGAGGAATAATAATTATGCATTTGAGAGCATAAAGCGCATTGTTTAAAAATCGATAAATTAGGGAGAACATAATTGCTATATTTAGTAACGTAAATTTCCGTTGCATATGCCATCCAAAATACTACGTCTGTACATAGTATTCTGATCTAGTTCGTTAGAGATTCTCGCCGCCCTTCAATGTCTATGCATCAAGCTTTTAAAAATGTCTCTTTACTTTGAAGTGTTAATAAAACAAATGCAAATCTCACAAAGAATTATTCCATGCACAAGTACATATTTCTTTTCCTCACACAATTCTGAGAGACAACAGTAATTCAATATTTGTTCACACTTAACAAATCTTATTTTTGTTTCATTTGATGATAGCGTCCATCATAGTATAGCTGCAGGGACACAGGCAAGACAAGAAGTTATGAAATTATAGCACACTCGCTGGAAGCTAGAAAGGGACGTTTTTCTTGTTCAATTGGACAATGATTCCGATGAAATATTGCAGCTGCATCATCACTAAGTCATAATTAAGAGTTTTCCCTACATCTTTGAATCATCACCTGTCAAGAGCTATTTGATACTTGTTTAAATGCATAAAACGCTTTATCAGATGAGGTGAAGATAAAGAAATCATTGCTACGGTAATTAATTTGTTAATTGCTGTATTCTGGTAACTTAACAAAATCATATTTCGAATTTAAGTGATATATGTGCCTCTAAATGGATTGTTATTTTTACAGGTACATCGTTTTAATAAAGCTTGCATGTAATAAACAGGAACGTTGAAGACCTTGGCAAAACGATGCGCTTGGAGATAGCAGTTCAGTCACGTTTTGTTCTGAATTTGTGTGGATTTAAAACGATCATATTTATCTTGGTTATCTTTAAGACACGATGCCATTACAAACTTATACGAGATAAAGAGCTTTGCGTGATGAACAGATATGATACGGTTGGAACTAAGCGATTTGTTATCAATGATTTCAGGTATCGTTTAATGTTTTCTGCAGAGATTAGGAAATATAACAGTAAGATAAATTAAATGGTCTTGTTCGCTGTGATTAATTTATGCCTGTTGATTGATTATTATATTTGATGTTTGCTTCTTATGAAATGTTTCGAGCAGTCCATAGGCATAGAAGATGTGAGAAAATCCGTATCCAAAAAACGCAATTTCCATTTGCCGAGTGCCCACCCAAACAAAGGCGAGCTTCTAAGCAGCTTACCTGTATGTCAATCTAAAGAGTTTGTTTTATGAGCATACATTTCCGCCTACCCAAACAAAGGCGAGCTTCTAAGCAGCTTACCTGTATGTCAATCTAAAGAGTTTGTTTTATGAGCATACATTTCTAAATTTAGATATTTTCCCTACAATCCACCGTTTCTCTTTTATTTTACCCATGTAAACCTTTTCCCAGCTTTGATTCGAATCGTCAATGAGCAGTTCATGCATGTTTTAAAGTAATCAGATTCTACGAAAATCATGGCGTAGTATCATTCTTTAAGGCTATGGGCAAGTGGACATTTTCTTTGAATTTATTTGAAACCACGAAAAAGCAAAAAACATCCAATCCAATGAAGCGATGAGCAATCGATATATTTATTTTTATTTCTTGAGGTCTTCATTTGCCAATCTAGGAGGGATGAATGAGTCAAACTCTCTGTTATCGATTGGTTTAACCCTCCCAATTCTTAAACAGAAATAACTCATTTTTTTTTTTTTTTGTGTGGTGCTAAATTCCAACCAACCAATTCCAACGAACCAACAGTAAATTAACTGCAAAAACATTTTTTTTTTGTTCATGGCTGAAGATTAGGGAAGAATAAGATCAAGAATTTGAGCACCCGGGGGGCAGTGTTCTTTTCTTCTGGATACCCAGCCATGTTGGCATCCCTGGCAATGACAGGGCTGATACAGCCGCTAAGCTTGCCCTTAACCTCCTCCCTTCCCCTTTTCCCAAAACCCTCTCTGACATCAAACCGCTTATCGCTTCTCTTGTTCGTGACCGCTGGCAAACCTTATGGAACTTCCAAATTGATAACAAACTCCATGTTATCCAGCCCACAATCCCGATCAAATCCACCATCAACAACCTTTCTCGTATCGACAACGTTCATATTACCCGTCTTAGAATTGGTCACACCCACCTCACTCACTCCCACCTCCTTATTGGTTCCCCCCAACCCCTCTGTAACAATTGTCACTGCATCCTCACAATCCAACACGTTCTCCTTGCTTGCCCCCTGTACAACCCTCCCAGAGCTTCTCTCGCTCCCCACAACTCAATTGCTGAGTTCTTCCAAAATAATCCTCCAGATAAAATAGTCTCCTTCCTTCAGCATGCATCCCTCTACAACCATATTTAATTCTCCTCTTCCACCCCCTCTCTACTTTGTTTTTAGTTTTACCCATGCACCTCTCTCGATCACAGCTTTCTGGCTTTTGTTCTTGAATTTCTCTCATTCTTCCCCTGGTCTCTTTCCTTACTACCTCTAAAATGATCTGACCTCTCAGGCACAATTTGACCTTCGTTGTCGTGGTGCCGTTAAGACCTCATCAAACAAACAAACCCGGGGGGCACTTTCATATGTGAGGTATACATATATACATGTGCCGCCCGAACAGTTTCCTTTTTTTTCTTCAGAATTTTCGTAGTGCAGTTATCAAAAATCCAATCTCTCATACTGCTGGTCTCAAAAATAATTGCATATTTTTATACTGCAGGTATCAAAAATCACTTATTTTCATACTGCAGGTATCAAAAATAACCTATTTTCGTACTGCAGGTATCAAATATTACTTATTTTCATACTGCAGGTATCAAAATCATATACTGTCATACTGCAGTTACCAAAAAAATATCATACTGCAGTCCACTTCTGAAATTCTGGGCGGCACATAGCTACAACTTTAGTATAAGAGTGCCCCCCGCCCCTCCCCCCCCTCTTCCCTCCCCGGTTTGAGCAGTCTTCGCTGCTGCTCTGTAGGCTCTATTACACACCTTTCAGCTTTGACAGCTTGAACCAGAATAATGCGTATATGTCTTCATAATATAAACCGTGGCAACTTTCCTTTTTAGTAAAGTTTTGAAGGCATGTTTAATATAAAAGCTTTTGTAGCTGTCCTTACAAACGTATTCGGAAACAAAATTGCCAACTTTATACTTCCAACAATGATACTTGGTTTGTGTTATTTAATTAGGACTGAAAATTCGAAAAGCATTTGAATTAATTTAATATGATTTTTTTTTTGTATAGTTGCGATTGTATTGATTTACAACTTGGGTTTTGAAAGGAGCTGGCGACCGAAAAGTGGGAGCGTATAATTCTTGAGTCTCCAGAGTATTCGAACATACTTCTCATGCACATGATGTTACTGAAATCTTTGATATGAATATTCAAATTAATCAAAATTATTTCTTATGAATACTTAAGTAATTTTTCAATGACATCAGTATCAAAAATAAGATTTGTATTATTTTCAAATTTCCTTGACTTAGCAAAAAAGACGCCCTAACTTTTAGACCGAGAGCTCCATGAAACAAACTACATAACTGCTTCAAGGTGTTCACTATCCTTTCGATCATATTTCAGAATCTCCATGAAACTCCATGGTGCTGACACCGCGGATAACATCTATTAATTTTTAGAGCAATTGAATGATTAATCCGTACATGTAAAATCAAATCAATTTTTACAAAAATGTAATGTTTAAAAAGAATTGAAGGATTGCTCCATACAGGTGTGATCTGTAATACAGTAAAAGCAAATCTTGTCTTAGCCTTAGGTGCCCACAGGTCATTACTAATGATCGTCGGAAGTAAGCGAGTAATAAATGTACTTCAGAAGTACTTTTTACAAATTACATGTGGTGTCATGCGTATTATCAGTTGACAAGTATGATGTGTGATAGTGAAAACTTTTTAGGGGAAAAATAAACAGCATATTGCCCCAGCGGAAAAGTTATAGGTTTTTGGACAGCCAGAGAAAATGCAATTTTACAGTTCATTCAATCTCAACTATCGGAAGGGTCAATAGCAGACTCAATAAACAGATAAAGGGTCAGAAAGTTATAATTTATAAATGCCTTGCAAGCTTAAGTTTTTGCCCGTTTAAGTGTATTAAATAACTTCCAATGACTATGAAATCGACGTGTAATACTTCTTTGTTGTAAAAGTTCTAATTTCGATACATGACAAGGACACGTGGTGTGAGAAATATAATTATATTCTTTACTTCATTTAAAAACCTAGTAGTCCAAAGTCTTTAAATCGTTATTTTTATAAGTATTCTATTACTAAATCTGTCATAAAAATACTTCCACTTTAGACGAAGGTCGGTTTCGTGCACTCCCTTTTTAATTTAAAATCGGGAGTGTGGGGATAAGATAACCCTTAGTGAAATATTTGCATACAGACATTATGAAGGCCTATGTGCTGAAATGATAACAATTTGATTAACATTTGTAACTCCGATCATGTTACGATTAAATGAAAAATAACTTCCAAAAACTTCCATTGCACCCTCACAGTCCATCACGTTCTCCTTGCTTTTCCCCTGTACAACCTTCCCAGAGCTTCCCTCGCTCCCCACAACTCAATTGCCGAGTTCTTCCACAAAACCCCTCCGGATAAAATTATCTCCTTTCTTCATCCTGCTTCCCTCTGCAACCATATTTAGTCCTCCTCTCCCACCCCCTCTCTCTACTTTTTTTTCTTCTTCACCCATGCACCTCCTCTCTCGTTCCCAGCTTTCTGACTTTTAGTTCTCATATTTCTCTCAATCTCCTCCTGTTTTCTTTCCTTCCTACCGCTAGAATGATCTAACCTCTCAGGCACAATATGACCCTCCTTGTCGTGGTGCCGTTAAGCCCTCATCAAACAAACAAAGAAACTTCCAAAAATATATGGGATAATATCATTTGTGAGCAAAAAGCGTGACATCATTTACATGAAATAGAAATAAAGAGGTCAAATATCAACCCTCTGTGAGCGCTTTCTATTTCAAGTAGAATGACTTGCACTAATGAAACAATAAATCGACGCCTATATTTGATGAATAACTGTCAAATCATTTATGTAAAAATGCATAACTCCTTAATAAGAGAGCTTATGAATATGTAAGCTTTTTATATCAGCTTTTTATATCAGCTTTGCTTTGTCTAGAAAATCCCGCATGATAACTCCCTTTTGTTGTCATTGTGAACAAGGATTATGGTAGCTGTAGAACGACCCCAGTGTGCTACAACCAAATTGTCGACAGCTGAATAGATTAGATTCAGGTTTGGTTTGTTGTCGCGGTACCGCTAAACATCAACAAACCAAACCTGAATAAATTATTCTTATAATATTCATATAATTCTTTATAGAACTTTGGATACGGACGATAACACAGAATTAAAGAGACAGATAGCTAGTCAAAGTATGACCAAAAACACACGCCTTTGAAACGATTTCGCTTTTAAAAACTTCATCCAGTGAAAATGCAATAAATATTATATTTGCTTTTTGAAATAAAATATCTGGATGCATAAATACCAAAATTATTGCATAAAACAATATTAATTAACAACATTAAGTCAAGTTTTTATGGTTTATGTTTTCAATCATTCATTGTACAAAGATAAGAATGTCCTGTAATCGTTAGTCCCAATAATCTGTACGTGACAGGATACAGTAACCTTATGAACCATTACCCTATCTCCGCAGAAGATCTTGGCGTATTAGCAAATGAAATTAGTCGCGGTATTTTAATCACGAATATCATCAAAACAAGCTCATTATCCACTTATATCAATCCTCATTCATGTTGTTGATCTGTTATAAATAGCCTTCTTCGGGGCATACTGATATACGTAGTAATAACGAGGTGTAATTTTCAGCATGCTGGAAGCTGAATTGACAAGGATTCCTACCCTGTGTGTACCCGCAATCCGATTCCTGTCATTTACGAGTTGTCATAATTGTCAGGTACAGGAATGTGATTACTGCATGAAAGTTGCACCCGAGCTTTCCCTCGGGACAGTTTTATGTTTCCGATGATAATGGCGATTGATTCGCCAGATTTCATTTTTTTATTTGAGCTGCAATGAAAGAAAGGGCAATCATATACCCGAGAATTTTAATTTAATCAGTTTGAATCTTTTTGTGTTATTTTATCATCTGGTTGGATACATGTATCATTTGCCCTGAGTCAATATGTTACCGAATCCTCTTGCACGTGACATGTTTGCAGAGTTGTTTGACGGTTATTGGCGCCATGGTCGTTTCTCCAACAAATTTATATCATACGTTTTTATGACGATTTGCACCCTAACTGAATATTTGTTAATTTGAAACGGACCCTTGATTATCCTATCTAATTGCTTAAGTAGAAATTGAATACAACCTTGTGTTTTTAAATATAATCATATACTGAGGTTGAAAAATTTCTTCAAAAATGTCAATCACATTTGTGTAGCCTTTGATATGTATTTATAGTTTAATCTATAACCACGTTTGTATATTTGAAGCGCCAGTGTTTCTATTTTACTTGTATATCAAATATTTGTCCGAACTAAACGCAAGGATTAACAACTCAATCATTTCATGTATTCTATGTTAAAAGAATTCAGGAACAAATAGATGCCACGACTGAAATTGAATCAATATTTATTTAACTTCGAAACGGAAATAATTATTCATAAGTGGTTACAGTTTTCAATGTTCACATATTGATAATCTTGAAACTTGAAAGATTTCCTAACCAAAGTCAAAAACTATCTTTATATGGAAAGTTAAAAAAATTAGCTTAAGGCCAAGTGTAAATCGTAAATCATGTAATGTGTGGATATACATTAAAATGCAACGCTTATGATTGGTCGAAATCTTGACACAAAAACGGACAAGTCAAGCAATACCCGCCACGGGCTGACGGTAGTGACGTCATTAGTCTTGAGTCTTGTACTCCCATGCAAAAAGCTCACGCTTGTTTTGGAGGGATGTGCTGTGCAGAAGTGCCCGGGGTGCTCAAATAGGTACAACAATTGGTGCAAGTAAAAATCCTCATCAGCTTACAGCTTCGATGGGTAGAGGCGAGTAACATCTACCTCAGTACCGGTAGGGCCAAGACTTAAAATTGGCGAACTGAAGGAGGTTGAACCACTGTGGATGGTAGCCGGTTTCTGATTGGTATGGTACGGATAAAGAATGAATACTTGTGGTGTTGACACGGGTTTGGATGTTTTGATAGCCAAAGATGTTATCCTTCTTTTTTGACGGGTAGTTGGGATAACACAAGCTGGAAATGATATGTTCACCGGGATGTTGTGGATCTTACAGTACATAGAGCACTGGTTGAGTAGCCTACGTGTGGCAATCCCTTTCCATGGACTTTGGCATATCTGAGACACTGACTGTTCTGTCGTAGTTGTTAATGACGAATCTTGCCGCTTTTCTCTGGATAGCTTCTATCATAGTCACCTGGTCTTGTTGGTAACAGTTTCAATTAGGTGATGAATATTCTAGCTTTGGCAGTACTAGAGCTTGGTAGGCCCTGAATTTCATTCACTTCTGGCGAGCAGGAGGATATATTTCTTCTGAGAATAACAAGTGTGCTCCGTGGACCAGAAGTGATGTTTTGGACATGCAGTTTCCAGTCCATGCTTGATTATGGTGACACCCAGGTATTTATGATATGTAGTAGATTCTATGAGATGACCATTGACTTGGTAGGTGTTTTTGTGTGGCTTGGTCTTGTGAGTGATGGTGAGTGCTTTACATTTAGAAGCTTTGAATAACATTTGCCATTTGTCTGCCCACTTGAAAACTAACTGTAAGTCTTCTTGCAGATGGGTTTGGTCATTGGCATTTTTGATTTCCCGATAAAGGATACGGTCGTTGGCAAGTAACGAAGGGTGGATTTCACATCTGCTGCTATACCAGAACCTAGAAACAGGGTGGGACCATGGGCCGAGCCTAGGGAACTCCTGGTAATACAGGGCTCCACCTGGATTGAGTACCGTTGGATACAACGCTCTGCTCTCTACCTGATAGAAAATCTTGTATCCATCCAAGGATTTTAACTCTTATTCCATAGTAGCTGAGCTTAGTTGACAGACGCTTATGTGCCACCTTGTCAAATGCCTTGTTAAAGTCAAGTAACAAGACATATGTTTGGCCCTCACGGTGTAGAATGTCGGAACAATCATGTGATGCTTGGATTAATTGTGTTTCACAAAATAATTTCTCACGGAAACCATGTTGCTCATTAATGATATCTTATTTATAGCCAAATGTTTTGCAGTATGAGAGGATTATGTCTTTCATGATTTTGCATGTAATGTAGGTGAAGCTGATAGGTCTATAACTGGCATGAGATAATTTTGAACCTTTCTTAAAGACAACACTAACCAAGGCCTTCCTTCAAACAGAGGGTAAAGTAGCTGAGTCATAAAATTGCTGGAAGATGAAGCCAGTTCACATGGTAAGGAGCCAGTTCACATGCATAAAATTTGAGAAATTCAGCTGGGATATTACCAAGACCTCCTGCTTAGCTTCCATTTAGCTGTTGTAATTGCTTGATGCTCTGTCCAAATAAATAACAAGGTCAGAAATAACATTGCATGGTGAATCTGGTATGAGTTCTATATTTTCCTGTGTATGTACAGATGTGAACTGATTATTCAAAGTTGCAGCAATATCCTTATCTGTAGTAGGAGTTTTATTTCCAGTAGTAAGTGGTGGTATGCCAAGAGTTTCTTTTCTCAGAGAGCGCACGTAGGACCAAAAGCGCTTTGGATTTGTGTCAAGGCTTAGGCCCAAAGCATTGAGTTTTTTTGACTCATGGTTTTTTCGAAGGAGCTTTGTTGCAAGGTTACGCTGCTTTTTGTAGGCAGACCAGTGGTGGAATAGCTCACTTAGCATTGTGGTAAAGTCTGCCTCTTTTTCTTCATCTGTCTAGTGATATGTTGGTTGATCTATGGATAAGATTGTTTTGTTTTCGACATTCTATGTGGGATGAATTTTTCCATATGAGTGTGTATCGTGGAATTTACACCAATTTATTTCAACACTATTTCTCTCAGGATGGTTCAGAAAAAAAGCTGCTGTTTCCTTTTCAAGGGATTTGGAGACTATGTCAGCCTTTTGGTGGTTTTGGATTTTTCTGGGTGGTTTACGCTTTGTCGTAGGTAATATATCTATGTCACATGTGATGGTATCATGATCAGAGATTCCAGAGTGGGTTCTTATGTTGCAAAATGTTATTTGGGTTATTAGTGAGGATCAGATCTAACACATTCTGAGAATGACAGACACAAGCTGAATGAGTCCCATGTCACCCAAAATCTCCAAAGCTTTGTTATGAACAGATGAAGGATCTTTTGTTTATTCTCGTCATTTGTGGCTTCCTTTTTCCATTCTATGGCAGGCCAGACATTTTAATATCGCCACAGACCATAATATTGTGTGAGTTCTTCTTTTTGCTTGTTTGAGTTCAGGATTTTATTTACATTTTCCTGAAGCTGATCGAGTAGCTCAGCCCTTGCACTAGGGGACAGTAGAAACTACCAAGATGAAAGGTGCCTGCATTTTTCTTTGGTTGATAGAAAACACCCCCGCCGTGTGAGCTTATGTCTTTACGCGTAGCATTGAACTGTTCCGGAATTATTGAGTATGTTGGCATAAAGGGGTCTAATTCATATTCGCATCCAAATATTACATCTGGTTTGAGGTCGTTGACTGTGGCATGGAACGCCGTCTTTCTTTTCGGCCAATGTAGACCATCACGGTTTACTATCATGGCTTTAATAAGCGGAATCTTTTGTTTGTTGTTACGATTTCGTCTGATTGAATGAGCTTTGCCTTTGTCTGGAGTTGGGGTTTTAAGTTGAATTGAAAGGTATTTGGTTTTGCGAAGTGATGCTGGCATTTGTTATGTCATTGTCAAGTAACTCAAAAGAATTTGATGTACTCAATAGAGTACTGTCATAAATACAAGTGGATATGTTTGGAAAGCCACAGTTTATGCCTATTAAAGATAAGTTACTTTTTGCAGAATACATTGTACATATGTTCAGATATACCTGTGCACTCTGTATGGTATCATAAAGAGCGCATATCCATTTGTGTTCATCCTTTACTTCTCCATTACACACCCTACATGGGTATAAGATGTCATTAATGGGACCAGGACTCAGTTCCACCTGACCGCTCATGAGAAGCACTAGTAAAATTAACTATCTTAGAGAAGCACTTTGTTTGTGGAGCAGGCCATTTATGTAAAAAGGATTGTTTTATGCTTGATTGAATAAGCAACACTCCAAAATTTCCAAAGGGACTGCGCAATGATGACATCAGGATGGTGGGCCATTTCATCATCATGAGCATTTAATGAGCTCAGTGGTTTGCTCATGTAATTACGATTCCAAGGAATGAGCGACATGTCAAACTGGCTTGCAAAATACACAAGAATGGCTAAGTGTAGAGCACATTTCAAGGTTAAAGTGAGCTTCATGGTGAGACAACAACAAAAGAAAAAAACACACCAGACAAACAAAATTAGTAGAATGGTGCATGAAGGTTTATAATGTGTGTTTTTAAACAAATTGATCTCGACCAAGGCTGACAACGGACCTTTGTCACCAATTTATAGGTATTTACTTCAATCGCCAAAGCACTTCAACTCGCAGCTGCACAATAAAACTGGATTGTAGATGTGGATGATTAATTGTGATATTTTCCGCATACATATTTGATGTGATACATTCAACTGAAAGTACTGTAACATATCTCTCCCATTAATCTTCCTTACGATTATCTTAAAGACTAGTTTTTGTGTTGACGTGGGGATCAATTTTTAATAAAATTCGAAGCCAATCAATAATTGCCGCCTAAGTGATGTCGCTAGTTTGCATCGGATTTTTTGGTGACGTGTGAAGCAATTTTTTCAGGACAAGATTCATTTGAACTCCTAGATTGAAATGATCCAAGAATGTAATGAGACAAAAAAGTGACATGTAACTTGCAGTAGATGTACAAATAACCCGCCAAAGTTCGTTGTTAACGACTGTTTATAAGAAAGGGTGTTCATTTTTGTATGTCACCTGTAGTTTATGGCTCTATACACTGCTTTTACACATCGGTTCTTATTTACGAGCACTGGTGTAACTCTTTTACTCTAATTCGTGTATCTTTGCATAGGTATGAATAAACAGATAAAAGACATATTTTGATTGTATAATCTTGTTCAATTCAATGATATGTTAGTTGATTTCCATTCTTGATAACACTGTGAACAGGTCAAGCATCAAAGTAATTTTGCCTTTCAATATTTTACAAATCCGAGATTGAATTTTCAAATTATCAGACATATATCAAAGTGAACTTTTTGACCTACAAGGTGAGGTTTTTAACAGTTTCATCCTCGTAAAAATGGCACGTAAAATGACACATAAATATGTCATGTTGTAAATTAAGATTTCTGTGACCTAGCCCACATTTTATGGTAATAACAAATAAATAAATGTTTAACATCGATTACAGCGGATTTCAGTGATAAGATATGGTGACGCTTAGTAGATGAAGTGATTTGGGAAAGACAACGAAAGAAAAAAAGATAAAAGTGACAGTGGAACACTTAAGAATGATTCAGGGGACTGGTGCATCCAGAACAGAAATCCAAGTATTACACACAAAGAAAGTTTTCTTTTAGGTAAAATATATTAAATAAATATAGTTTGTGAAGCTGGTTTGTATAAGTCACGTGTGTCATAAATGATTGGTTAAGGTAATCGGAAACGTAGTGGACATGAAATAATTGATACATTTACATATTTATTTGACTAAGACCAATTTTAGTCATTATAAGGCAATTGTATAACTGTTAATTTTTCTAGATTGCTATAATCAGTTTCACTGCCAAGCTGTTTCAAATTTAACTGTCTCTATTAATGATGTAAGTTTTTTTTTTTTAGCAATGCGTATTGAAATTTCTTACGCGCATTAATCAATGAAAATTATGAGAAAGAATCAGCGCAAATCTTGGTATGTTTTTTGTATGAATTAAAATTTCTCAAAATTTAGATTTATGAAATACTTTGATTTTGTAATGATATCTTTTATTTACTAAAGTGTATTTCATATTTAGAAATCTTGGGATACCAACGTACTATTGTTGTGTACTATTTCAGCTTTGTGCATGCATGAATTATGGGAATAGTAACTCCACAGTGCATGTCTCTTTACCCAAAGAGCTTGAATAAGACTGATTATTTTTGTCTCATCACCCACATATACATATATGTAGGGATGAGATATTGTAATCACTTTGCTGTATAGGCAAATAATTGCCTATACCTTCTACACTACATGGCCACCCCATTTATATTAGGGGAAATGGTGGGGCCCATATGATGCCCTCATATTAGGGATTAGGGGTCGTAAGTTTTTGGAACGGGGCACAATTTGGTGACTTTTACTTCTGTCCGTGTGTCTGTGTGTGTGTTTTGTGTTTGTGGGGTGGGGGTGGAGGGTGTGTGTGTGTGCGTATGCAACAATTGATTTCGTGTCGCTTATAATTCAAGAACTGTAATACAATCAAACTCGGTGGACGGGTACCCCTGGCCCGGAACTTGTGTCTCCAGGGTTTTGGGATAAACGTTCACAGGTCAAATGAAACAAGATTTTGGTGATAGCTGTATCTTTCGAAGGTATTGCTTGGTATCTTTGTAAATTGCATAGGTGGGTAGTGTTTAACAATGTAAAAAAACAAAAACAAATTGTAGGTCAAAAGGTCAATTAGTAGGGTAAACTAAATGCTAAAAAATGTCAGTTGTTTTAGTGATTAGGGTTAAAAGTCAAATGTGCGATTTTAGGGGGTAATTATGTGGTAATTTGTACAATCTAGTGCCACTTTAAACTTCAAAAGGGCCAAATCTTTACCATTCCTATGTTGTACCATGATACTTTCGTACATAAACTTGTATCCTGTAAATCTTGGGTGAAGTGGTCAAATGCCACAGAACTAGTGTCCCGTAGACTCTGGGGTCAGAAGGTCAAAAGTCACGGAGCTATAATGACCCTGTCAGCCTCTTAGCTATTTCCCCCACTACGCCGTATGCGTAAGGTGATGAGTTAAGCAAGTCCATGGATTGCTTTATTGTCTACAGTTTGATTGTAATATGAACATCTGAATGAAGTGTGGGATACCAACACTTTAAAAAAGCAATGGTCAATTAACCATGACATAGTCAGCTATGCAACGATCTAACCATGGCCGAAATGGACAACAACATATGGTCAAATTTGATCATCAATATAATTAAATTTGTTGTTCAATATTGACCATACTGCCATACTTAGATCACTGCATATTTGACCATGTCATGGCCAAATTTGACCTTTCCCTTTTTTTAGACTGAACGTATCGTTGTGTTTGATTTCAGATGAAGCAGCAATACATCGTCATATATACCTTTTTATAGATGAATTACATGAGCTATTTTATTATTACACAATTAAAAACACAATTTCGATCCCTTAATTTCGTCCCAATTTTACTTTCTGTACAATTTTACATGACTAATTTTAACTTCACCTGAATGAGGAACACCCTCTGACAGTCTAAAGATCGTGGCATAAAGCTCAAATCTTGGTTGTAAATTGGATTCAAACCCTCCCAATCTGCCAATCGACAACAAACGGAAGTTGGAGTAACTAAAACTAACATTCATCTGAGAAATTTTGCACTCTGTATTTTAAAAGTTATGATTTGTTGAACTTAACATTGACATCTCTATAAATAAACTTAAGTAGGGCCACACGTGAATAACTTTGTTTCGCCGCAATTTATTTACATAACCATACTCGATCAGTAGAGTCATTTCATTCCTTAAGTTTTTGATGATTTTATCTCATTCAGTTTTGAAAAGGTGCATGAAGCACCTTACTTTTGCCACAATTAAGTGATACAGCACCAAATAGTAAGGTGTCAAATTAGTAGGATGTGAAAGGGTGTGAATTAGTAGGGTGTTATGATAAGGGGTTTCGATTATAGTCATTTATTTCGCATGCAACTAGTTCAGCGTTATATCATATTTATAGAAAAGAACGAAATGTACATGAATGTATCCATATATAACGTATAAAACTCAGATGACATTATTTTGGTCACATTATAATATCATTAAAAGACATTTATTGTCACAATGTTGACAGGGTGTCAATGAACATTCAGATCTAAGATGATCCATTGTTCTAGAATATCTAAAAGTCAGAAAGTAAAATAGGGGCACACTAGGTTTTGAGTACCAGTATTGAGTTGATCAATATTTTAAGTTATGCTAAATTTGTGATATATGACTGGGCAAACAGCGCAAAATATTTATGAAATTCTTTTAATTTCTGTTCCAAATCTTAGTAACTGAAAATGGTGGGAAAGTCTGTTCCTGTTGAAATTTGATTTGGGGTATGGTAGAGACTCAACTTTTGGCCATAATTTGCTGCACCATTTCAAAGGATTATGCGTTATAGACATTTACAAACACATTGAAGAAATTTCCAAAATCGTCCTGTAAAACATCACAAAATTTGCATAATAGATGAAAATTGATGCCTGATATTTGAAAACGCTGTAAATCAGTCAATGTTTAACCAATCTTTATTCAATATTATGGCCATCTTCACAGATTGTAAAGAAATTTGGATAATGTTACCTCTACCAGTCTACACGTCAATAAATGTAGGTTTCAGGCTCCCGGACTGCTTCTAAGAAAATTAGAATCCCTGTAACCTCTTTGGTGTCCATAATTCATATTTAAATTGAATGAATATACCCTGTTTAGATTAATACCTCGTTTGTATTTTCCCTAATTGCTATAATCTGATAACCAGAGCTGACATGACCGTCCTACGTGTCTATATGGAACAACTCTGTATGATTACTGATTTTACATCATTTGAGATCAAACAAGAGAGGAATTACGATGGTATTCATCGGCATTGTTTCTAGTTGAAAAATTCGTTTGCCAAAGAAGTCATGACAGAGCGTGACATCCCAAATCAAGATTTTGAGGGGAAATCTGGGAGTTTTCTGGATTTTTTGCATGGCACGCTTGTACACTGGTAGAGTTGTATCTCTCCGTCAACAAACAATCAACGAGAGGGAAATATAATGAAAATCCTTTTGAAAATTGATTTATATGTAACCTTATCTTAAATGCATAAATTGTTAAAACGTATTTTGGAAATACTTCTAGAATGATATAAATTCTCAAATCCGATATTTTATTATAGTTTCTATGTTTTAAGTAAGACTTCTGGTGGTGTTATGTAGAAACACTACACACTACTTCATTTAAAGGATTAGTTAAGCGGTCAAACATGTCCATATTATATGAAAGAGGACTTCAAAAGAAACAAAATGGTGAAGAAAGCGTTCAAAGATTTTATTTTGTTAAAGAGATATTCAAGTTTAAATCTGCGTCGTATCTGTGACGGTGTAGTAAGTCTACTATGGAAAGTTAACGTTTTCATCCTTACATTCTTAATAATTGTTAAATGTATTTTAACGAAAGTTTATTAAATTTGTTCACTCTTTAAATTATATTTCCTCAAACTTTTTTCAGGTATTATATTATAAATAAACTTTTACTATATATTCAGATTTACTACTTTTTTGACATAATCAATTGTTTTTAAGCCACACAATCGTAGGATAAAATAGAAATATATAAAAACTTTGAGGAATCTGAGGCTATGACATCACAACCAGTCTGATTTTAGTCGTTTCTACCCAAATGATACCAAACTTAAAACTTAGATATCTCCTTTGCGGAATAAGATTTTTGACTGCTTTCTTTACTATTCTGTTTTTTTTTTTTTTTTTTTTTTAACTCTTTGATATAAGATAGACTTGCTTGATCCCAGAACCAATCCTTTAATTTCAGTTATTCAAATGACCGTCTGGTATAAGATATATATTGTGTAAATACCAGAGCGGATACAAGCATAGATATAAAGAACGGATTAACAGTAATTTACTTTACAACATTATTACATAATAAAATAATAAAAGTAAATGTTACAAATCAGAAAATAGCAAACATCAATTAACTTCAATTATCTGAGTATAGGGTATTCCATATCAGATTTGGGTCTTGCCATTTATTTGTTTCTGTATATTTCATTAATGTCTGTCCCATGTTATGTATCATATGTCATGTGGTCCTGGGGGAGACCATTGGCACTAAATATGTAGGCTAAGTATGTTTCCATTTGAATACATGAGATAGGAACTATAATAAACTGATTACTGTAATATCAAAAACATCCTCTTTTGTACAAAATCTTGTAAATTATCAAATTACCCATACCAGATTATGTCAGGATGATCGTGCACGATCGCTAAAATTCTGATATCTGACATCTGACTAAGTGTTAAAAAATGTATCCAAGACACCTAATTTGCAGGCATGGATACACATGACTAAAGCAACGACACTGCCCGACTGTTGATCATCGAAACATAACCATTGGAAATGGAAAAAAAGTGGGATTTTTTCCGTTTCACTTATTTCTAAGTGTCACAAATTCCATTCCCATGAGAGATTTTTTTTTTTTTTTTTTTTTATATCCATCCGAGCCATTAGGCTTATCCCCGGTTTCCATGGCGCAAGCGGATGAGAGTACACAACTCCCCCTATACGGGACGCCAGTCCATCACAGTTTAACCAATATTGCTGGTACTCATTTTACAGCTGAGTGGACTGAAGCAAGTAAAGTAAAGTGAGTAAAAGGACAAATACGCTCGCGGAGGGAATCGAACCCGGTACCTTTCGCATACGAGCATGACTCCTTAACCACTAAGCGACTGTACCAAATGAATTAATACAAGGAATACATCAACTCTGTAATTCATTAAATTTTTGAATGAATTTTAACACTGCAAGGCAATGAACTGATCAACTATGATGATATCAGTAAAATGTATCTATTGTGGCTCAGCTATTTATTTTCATTATTATGTTTCTATGTATATTCCTTTTCGATTAATTTTACATGATATTTAAGTTAACCTATGTAAACGTTGATCTAATCACAATGTATTTCTTTTCCGACCTTTGATGACAAATGACAAGAAAAAGTGGCGATGATTATGTTGATCATCGTCGCCCAAAAATGGATAATAATTTCTCCCGTCCCCCGTCTCTATGCCCACCATCACTATCAGTTATGTGATACCGTATTTGAATGATCGCATGCTATCAGAAGATTGATACAACATTATAACAATTATCCAATGTTTTACAATTTACTAACGGTTCCACAGAATTAACAAATTTTAATAATGGATTATTTTTGTATTTTTATAACAGATACCTGAAATAGTTATCAGAATTTATATTTAAAAGATAAATTATGTTTTATAGGCCTTCTTCAAAAATGTAGCTTTCTAATTAATTATATAGATAAGTCTTTGATAATGAGCTTTGTTTCTCTTTATTGGTCATGGGCATGTCTACTCATTGAAATTAATATCGTCTCTTTCCTGTAAATAAGTTCACACAACAGTTAAGACAATTATCATAATTATCATCCTGTTCCGAGATTTACAGCATGTGAATCAAAATCATTCGTTAAGTGCCCCCTTCTAAGATTGATCTATTTAATTGCTTTACGAATTGAAGCATTGGATAGCAATCCATGCAAGTCATGTAACCACGTCAAAGTAACAGATCCCTGCTCATATTATACCTTACTCGTGTGGTTACGATCAATCCATGCAAGTCATGTTACCACGTCAAAGTAACAGATCCCTGCTCATATTATACCTTACTTGTGTGGTTACGATCAATCCATGCAAGTCATGTAACCACGTCAAAGTAACAGATCCCTGCTCATACTATAACTTACTCGTGTGGTTACGATAGAATACATCACAATGCAGATTTGAGTCTCGAATATGATTTTATATATCTTCTCAAAGGGTATGCATGTCATCACTATTAATCGAATAGCAAATTAGATTTGCTTTAGATATTCAACAAGAGGTGCAGTGGTTAAGGAGTGAAGCTCGTATGTGAAAGGTATCGGGTTCGATTCCCGAAATGAGCGCTGCATTGTGTTCTTGAGCAAGACACTTTACTCTACTTGCTCCAGTTGCTCAGCTGTAAAATGAGTACCGGCACTGCTGGAGAGTTGAGCCTTTGATGGACTGGCGTCCCGTCAAGGGAGAGTCATTTGCTCTCATCTGCTTACGTCAAGGAAACTGGGGATAAGCATGCCCTATGGGCATAATAGCTCGGATGGATTTAACTTAACTTAGTTAATCAATAATATTGAACTGCTAACGCCTTATGAAGTTGTTTGTGTATAAATGTGTTATACTTTCAGTCCATTTTTTATCCACCAGTCGATTGCATCTGAAACTATGCACTATCAAAGGAAAGCATAATCATATATTTTGAATAAACGAGATTGTAAATATTTCACTCTTTTGTCAAATTTCTCCTCTTTATTCTGAAGATTAAGCCTAACACTAGGTAATCGTTATAATTCTTAAAAGAGATAATTATTTATAGGATCAACCAGAATACCCATTTTTAGAGCTATTTTGTAGAGTACTCTCTTTCGTTCTTCTAAGATTTTATCATCGATATAGACCGTGTATCTATTTCACAATTGTGAAATTTGTTAAATTAAATATTAATTTATCCAATTTGTAGAAAACAATTGTAAGAATACATTATTCTTTAATACATCTTTTAATACATGTGTTTGCCCCGTTTATACAACAAAAAACATCCCAGACGGAACCTCCTCTATGGCTACTGTACTAAAAACATATAAAGATTAGAATCGTGGTTCAAACCATATTTTGAATCATAGAATTTAACAATTTTAGATAACTGTACATTTCTAACAACTACTAAACCATATCTTGCTTCAAACCATTTCATAGTTATATAAACTTGACGCTTTTTCAAAACACAATCTTAGATTTATTTCTAACAGGAGCAAAGAAAACGGAAAGGTCAAAAATATCACCAATAGAGCTCTAACCACTAAAAAAAAAGGGGGAAAGGATAAGAAGAAAACCAGCCTAAATCTAAATAAGGAATATCAGAACGGCGTATTGAGGGACAAACAGTTAAAGAAACAGTTATCAAAACACTCCTGACAATAGAGAAGAATACATTTCTGTTTGAATTGCCAGTTTGTATTAATCAGTGGATTGAATTGCTGACCTATATCGTCAGTTTGAAGGTTCTAAAAGTACTTCATTATTTTGATAAAAGAAGCATAAAGGTAAAGTAATCGAGTTTCACGAAGAATTGCACAATAACTTGGTATTTTATTAGAACAGGTTTCATTAAGCTTTAAAAAATAATATGTGAATTCATTTGGTAAAAGAGTTGCTAATATGGATGTCTGCTATTTGCATTGTTGATTTCAAATAGTGTGTTGATTTAGTTCCCCATCCTGAACATACCCTGTGTTACTTGCAATGTATAGTGGAAGTCAGAGATATATTCTTTGATTTCTTTTATCAGTTTATATCCAGAAACCTTTTCAAGATATCACATAATTGTAAACATTCATTTTTGTTTGCAGTGGCTAATACTACTACTATGGATCAGTTACAACCGCTCTAACTTTGTTTTAAATTTATAAATGTTCCTCTTTTGCCTGTATTTCCTGATAAAAAAGTTTAAGTTAAAGTTTCGCCGTTTATTAGATTTAGACCTCCGGCCCATAACAGTTCAAATACATTATACATACAATGCGGTACAACATATAGAGAACATAGTATACGTTAAACGTAAGTTACCAAAATTGACAATTTACGTTACATCAGCAAGTACCTTTTCTCTAAAATTTACGTCATGGAAAATACATTTTGAGCTATTGTAAAAAGATCCTCATTGTGCATGTGAAAGATAAAATCAATACAGGTAGGTGTGCTATGAAGTCTCGGCAAGTATTTTTTTCTCAGATTGGAGAATTTGTTACAAACTGAAAAAAATTGAAATTCTATTTGACTTGAATTACATAGTTTACACAACCTTTCACTTATTTCAATATTTTCACATCTACCATCTACCAACTTTAACTGTAGTTTATGACCCGAACAACGGAAATTTGCTAAAAGACATTTTTTTCTTTTTATACTTTGATATATTCAGGACATACGGTTCAACAATGAATAAGCATTTGAAATCATTAAACGTATCCAATTTATCGTGAGAATGAGTTTTACTTTGCCAATTCTGATAATCTATATCAACAACAAAATTGCCTGATACCACCAAATTACCATTAACTGATTAAATATTTTTGTTATTGCACTATGCGTATGTATTCAACATCCCATTAAATTAATCCTTTATACCGTTAATTTCATCCATTCATTAATTAACTTCTCGTAGCAATAGATTGAACCAATCTTACACAGAAGTAAAAGCACAATAACAATTTATCTCCGGACATTTTACTTTTCAGATAATTACAAGGCAATTCATCATAAGGATCTATTTTGACTATTCATAGATAAGAATAATTAATTACTGGCATACATATACAAACCTCTTTGTCTGTGTGCTTCTTTTTTCCCAAACTCATCGGATAGTATTTGATCTACACCAAAATTCAAACGTAATTTCTTTGATGAAGAAGCTTGAGATGTATGATACAAACGATCTGCCTGCCATATAGCCTCTGGTCGCCACGGGTAACAATGAGCAGCTCCATTTTCCCAACCCGACAACTTTGTAGAAAAGTTTACATATGGAAAAGGAATCCGGTCAGATATATCCATGTGAGGATAACGACATTGATAACCGTTTGAAAAATATTGAAACTCATTTGTGGTCATTGTGGTGTCGGTCAAGCCATTGGTATTTGAAAATCGGTACGCAGGAGAATGCTCTATTGCTTTCAGATTCATAATATTCAGATATTATATTGATAAGTTGAGCACAAAAATTCCAAATAGAACATTGCGTGGATAGTTTAAAATAGTTACGAATGTACGGGAAATAATGAAACAAATGAAAAGACAGACAAGATTTTCGTGTCCTGCTTTCATTTGCGAACCAATTTGCAAAAACAACGCTCAGTTATTCAGTTTAAAAAGAGTCGTTCTTATTATCACTTAGCACTCCTTCCGTACAACTCTTCAATTTTAAAATCATGCTTAGAGATAAAGCTATAAACTTTGTCACGCCAGCTCCCTATAGTCATACCAACAAGTTTAATTTACACAGTATAGCATCCAATCATTTTAGTTTGATTGTTTACACACGTTTAACGACTTCAACTTTCTTAGTTTCGACTCAATACCCGCATAAATTTTATTAGTCAAAAGTTACATGGTAGTGTTTTAGCACAAACGCAATGTCTTGATGCGAATAAGTAAAAAGTTTGCTTCAGCGGGATACAATTCCATGATGTAAATATGATTAGCATTTCTTTGTTTCGTTGATCGATGAAACAAATAGCCCTTAATCGATTAATAAAATAAGACGATGAATAAGTAAATGATACATTTGTATAACTTTACGAATTGCTCCAGAAACACGCAACTGTAGAACAAATTATATTCGTAAATTCGAATGTCTTTTTTTTTGTATAGAAGTTCCTACAGTTTGCAAATCCTCAAAAGTCGTAAAAAAAATGAAAACAAATCTTCAACTTTTCTTTCATGTGAATCAAATATTTCTTCAAAATTCTCCGCGCCCCAAAAATGTGATATGCGACTCACTTTTCACTAAACTGGATAAAAACAGACATCCGTTTATCTTGTGCATTCAAATGTATCTGTATCAAGATTGTTGATAATACTCATTCTTCTTTTATACAATAAATTCCGATCATAAATCCTCTTAAATACATCAAACTGCTCTCCAGAATTTTGCCGCGAGGAAAACACTAAGTCATATTGACAGGAATAAGTTTTTGACAATTTTTCCTCTTCCTTCCTCAAAATATGCATATCTTTGGGCATTGTAAAACAATTGATAATGATTGTTGTGACAAGGTTTCCCGGCACAATACTTGAGTGATACGTAATTGCAAGTGATAATTAGTTTATTCTAAAAGTTGATACGGAACAGATTCCATTTCAGCTAACACTCCAATTAATCGTCGAATTAAAAATGGCCTCGTAATTTATCTCTATGGGCAGATGAGTATCAAACAAAATGATACTAGGAGCATAAATTTAAGATGGTATTTACCGCCCATTTTTATTTGATGGCCTGATGACTTATTGAAATAGAGGTGATAACAAGTCATATAGGCTGATAGGTATTATGTGTATTCTTAACAGCTTATTCATGTGGTCATGTCTTTTTTGAAAACATGATCACAAAGATTGAATGTATTTGAATCGATTTTCAAAACTGATTCGGTTGATCGTTGTGCGAAGAAACTTGCAATCAGTTTTACATGTCGAGATTCATCGTTAGAAATTGACCGTTTTCTTAAGAAAAGATATCGTGATCAATTATATAAAGTTTGGTGTTTTTTCATTATACATATTTCCGATGATTTCAGGATGCTAACTGGGGAGTCCGTAGGGATATGATTTATACAAATGATACAAAAGAATATTACAATTTAATTCCGTGCTAATGAGCAACATTTTAAACTATCAAAGGAGGACCAAAAAAATAATGTATTAGACCCACAAGAGTAAGAAAACGTAAGTTATCAAAGGAATTTATCTTCTTTTTTTTTAATTTGGTATCCTATGGGATAACATGCAGTGTATATCCATGACTTTAAATGGAGACCAGCTCTTTAAAAAAAAAGTCAAATTTGAATTGAATTCAGTTGATTCGTGAGCGCCTCAGGTATTTCCTGGGGTGTACTTTTACTATGAGGCAGATGTTGTTTTTACTTTAAGCTTAGGCAGTTAGGTATATGAAGATATCAGAAGTGAAACCGTGAATTTAACTTTTATCATTCTTTACCTTATAAAAAGATATTTCTAGCTTTTTGAAAACTGTCTTTACTAGTTTTGCTATTTGCACTGCTCTCTGACATGTAAGATGATCCAAGATGTATGAACGATATGTTCATGACTCATAGCATGCATGGACGAACGTGCTTCACCATGTAACTTTCCCTTTGAGTAACATTGCATTTCACACGACAGAGCACAATAAAAGAAACCAATTGGTGCAAACTCCATGTTTATACCTTATTAACATCTACAGGATTATTCAAGTTTAAAATTCACAAAGAAATGTGTACAATTA
The DNA here is from genome assembly GCA_020152595.1 of Chiridota heheva. NCBI lineage: Eukaryota > Metazoa > Echinodermata > Holothuroidea > Apodida > Chiridotidae > Chiridota > Chiridota heheva. The sequence continues at coordinate 512,042 of JAIGNY010001093.1, forward strand.
AAAGGCAGGTAACAGTTATGTATGACATCGCACCAGCATAATCCACAACGTGTTTGTGTATTATACTAAAAAGTGTAATTTTTAAGCTAAAATATTGTTACACTAAAACCTTGAAAACAAGAAGGCAAAAGGTGTTCATAAAAAGTGTACGGTTTTAACTCCATCTCATAATCAGAAATGATTCCAGTCATTTACTAAGAGGTAACTGATCTACATATACTTGTTGGAAGTTTCTTTATGGCATCACGCTATTGATTTATAGTAAACACCAGTCACGTAATTTACACACCTTTGTGGAATATATGGAATTCGTGAGAACATATAAAACAGTGGCGTATTCAGCTTTCGGTGCCAGAGGGGGCAAACGGTAACTATATCGAAAATTCGCTAAATCGGAAAAGGAAGGGCGGGGGGGGGAGAGAATTGCCGCTGATAAGATTTGACCTCTCCAAGCATGCT